>VXAZ01005751.1:1141794-1229964 GCA_013399875.1 Gymnorhina tibicen
TCGACCGGGACACCGGACCTTGTCGCCTGCCACAGCCTCCGGGCGGCCAGCAGCCAAAGCGACAGCAGGGCATTACAGGGAGTTGTTGACACCTGGAGTCCTTTGATAATCATCGTGATGGTTTCTTCATCCTCATATTAGAGATCCATGTGTGGTCATATTTATGTGTTTGCTAACATGCTTTTACATCTTCCTCTTTCTTATTTGCCTCTGTATCCACATTATATTCAGTTTCATTATATGGTACATTTTACATATGGATTTAAAGATGTTCACTGTTGCTTTTATAGTATGTGTATAGATATATGTAAGCTTTTATGTTTATACCTCTCTCTCTCTTCACTCATATATGGAAGTTAACACTATTTTCTACATTGCATTTTTGCAGACTTGCAAGTGAATGCTTTTGGAAGATTGAGACACAAAGTTTTACATTCACGCTTTTTTACATGGTTTCTGTGTGGCAAGCATACCCCAGAAAATAGTTCCTTCCACTTTTCTCTGGGAAATCACTGTGTGTTCCAAATTCTTCACATGTAAGTTATAACTGCTGGGGTTTCATTAGATACTGGTTGAATTGTCACAAGCAGATCTAATGGAATCCAAATTAGCATTAATGTATTTTAGCTCATCACATGTGATACACACTTCTAAATTTGGCTAAAAATGTTTTTATCTAATCTGTAAACTTAATTTATCCTGAAGAGCAGATTACATTAATTTTAATTTACTGGGAAGACACACATACACAGATGAACTTTAGAAATAAATCTTTAATTCACATCTTACCTGTTTAATATCTGTGTGAGAAATTAATCTACTATAAGAGATGGTGTGGTTTCAATACAACTTTCTGTTTCCATTCACAGCCAAAACCACTGGGACTTAATGAAAACAGAATTTGGCATTAAAGCATAGCCTTGTTATAGAGCAGGGTATGCTGGAACTGTCAAAGCCTTTGAGTGTCACCATGAATAGTGATAAAGAGTAGAACAGTAACAAGACGTGCCATAAATGGGACACCTCTGAGGTGGTGGAAGTTACTTACAGATTAGGAGCACAGCAGACATAGCAGGAAAACAGAAATACTACTGTGGAAAAAAGTGGAAACAGCTTAATTTAAAGAAGTAAATCTGGAAGCAGGGGGAGTCAATATCTAGTAGAACTCTAAGAGGAGCCGGGGAGAAATTACAATAGGTGTGTCAGAACAGAAGGAGCGTGTGGAGGAGACACCTCTCCTCCAATACAAGGTTACAGATATATATCTTTTACCTTTCCATTTGTCCCCTATAAGGAAACAGCTTTGGTCTCAGGTTTGTTTGCAGTGATATGAACACTCCTAAGCCTTATTTCAGATGAAAGGAGCCAGTTTAGCAAAGAGTACTCATTAAAATATCTAAAGCTCATCTGGCTTCTTTGAACTGAAATACATTATAAAACTATATTCATACAAATATATTCTATGTTCATTTATAGAAGTAGTGAAGGCAGCTAATTGAAGGAGGCAATGGCAACCAACAATAGGCTGAGGAGCTGCCAGAAGCCTCATAGCCACCATCAGGAGAGAATGCACTTTTCTGTTACTGTCTTGCAGAAAGTTGCCCTGGTACCCAGGGTAGAACAGACCTCTAGAGTGCAGTGTGTCCTCTTGGTAGCTAACTGAATACCCACCTCTGGACAACAAGAACTGTAAAAAAATCGATGCTGAATAAAAGTAAGTGGTCGAAAGCAAGAAGAGACAAATAAAAAAAGAAACCCACCCAACCAATAAAAGCCCAAACTGAAACAAAACAGCAGACAGATACAAAGTGTTTTGGGAGAAATGGGTTAAAACTGAAGGATTTGGTGAGGATGATAGGTTTGCTCAAGTGACCTTGCAGCTGGGAATGTCAAGGCTTGGAGAATAACAGTGTGGGAAACCATCTATTTTGCCTACTGCTGTTCATCCTGTGTCTGTTTTGAGAAGTAGAATTTCTGTGTAGAGATAACAGAGGTGTTTACAGAGACTTGGAGGCCCTCTCCCAGACGTGCTTGAGCTCCCTGTCTTGGGAGAGAGATCAAAGCAGAGATCATCAAAGCAGAGACGAAAATCACAACCATGGGAAAGATTGCACACGTGCCAGACCTTTTTGATAGGTGAGGCTGGGAATAGCCTGGGTGCTTTTTGCCCCTTTCTAGGGTGGAATAAACTTAGCAGTGTGTGTGTCTCTGTTTTACCTAGCATGGTGTTGGAATAAATCTACTCCTTACACTTCAGCTGTGGATTTTGGCTGTCTTCAGTAGCTGCTGATACTCGGTTCACACCGTGTATCGGCAATTCTGCTCTGTACAGAAATCAGACCACTAGCAGGAGGTTTGGAAAATCCTGCTCTGCACATTAGGCATGTACATAACTTTACTAGTGGAAATGGAATGTTTTATCAACAATGGAAATAGGGATAGCTACAGTGGATTGTAATATGGATTCTCTGCCCAAAAATTCTAAGCACAGGCTGCAGCTTTTCCATCAATACAGGTGTTTGCAGGACTCCACCTCTTTTGTCAATTTTATTTGAAACTGGAGAGCAAAGAACGCTTCTTTGTAATTCTCTGTAAAGGCTTGCATTCACTGGAAAAATTAGGCTGTGATAGTAGCATGAATATTTATGGGTATTGAGCGTGAGTATAGCAAACATATGTTTATAGTTACAGGTATAAATGTATGTATGTGTGCATATATGAATATCCAAAACTATTATAAATGCATTTTTATTAATCGTTCTTACTCTTTTGCTGTTTGGGATTCTAGAGACATATCTTTCTGTTTAGCTTGCTTTGTGCTATGTAGTTTGTAAATAAAATTTGTAAGAATCTATAACTTGTAACATTTTTTAAGGCAGGTGAATTAGTTATATCTAATACTAGAGTATTAAAACTAATTTGGATTTTTTATTCTCCTGTATTTTGTTTCTTGATGACTGAGTTATTATAATTTTATTTCAATGTATTTGACCAGTTTTGTATTTCCCTTCAGCTTTAAAAAAAATCAGTGTGGTGATCTCAAGTCATGTAAGTAAATTTTTCTTTTACCTTCTGGTAATCTAAGAAATTCTCTTCTCCTACTCATTGTTAGGGCAGAGAGCAAGATTTTGAAATAGGTTCCACGTGGAAGCATTTGTAGCTGGAGATTAAGTAGGGACTGTGGGATTATTTACCCCTAAAAATTATCTCTTTATTCACAGAAGAGAGTGACAGTTTCTCTCATTCTCCAGAACACAGTTCAAGCTTTTTTGAGTTGTGTCTGTAGTTTTGGTTTGAGCAGGGAATGATTTTAGCTGGTCTCATTTTTGTTTGCATTACCTAGCTACATTCTGAATTATCCTAGCCACTAATAATGTTATCCCTTCTATTTTATTGTGGCAGCTGACTACAGGCAAACAAATTAATGTCAAATTGAGCATGAATATATTATATATAGTCATTACTTTAATACATACTTCCATAATTAATAATAATAATTACAAACAGTAATTTAAAATCCTAAATAATATATGGCAACTTTACAGTTTGAACTCATAATGCAACATTTCTTCATAATTGCTGTTTTTAAATTCATCATCAAGCTGAAACTTTAGCATGCAGTTTGCTGAATAATAGGTTTTGAACATGCTCAGCTCTCTTTCCTCTTTCTCATTCATACACATGGAGTAGAATCTCATCAAAGAAATGTAAGAAGACCATGTGAAAAAAACTTGCACATAGTTAAACTTATTAGAAGACACAAAGCTACTTCATGGTGAAATGCAAGCCTTGCTATCATTTTAAAAAGAAGTGCCTAGGTGCTGCCACCTAGTAATTCCCTGTTTTGGGTTATTTGGGGATTTTGGTTTCAAGTGCCAGAAATTTGATATTATTACTAAAAGTCATTAAAAAACCCAAAAAGGTGGTAATGGTCTTGACAGCAGAGACAGGTAGTATATTCTCATATTGCTTACAGTGGTCTGGAATACTGATGCAGCATATGTGTTCTGGAAATTAGATATAGGACTGTATTTAAGGTTAACTGAAGACTCATATACTGTTAATCCTTTCATTATTTTTTTGATGAAGAAACATAGCAATGCAGGTTAATTTGCAGAAGTAAGGTTACTTGCAGATTAGAAGCTGACTGGAGAAGGGTTTATAAGCATCAATATATTTAATTGAATTCCATGTATAAGTGAAATTCTCTACTTAAATATTTGTATTTTTGGGTTATTGATCCAGTAAAATATTACTTGAAAAGCAAAAATGCTCTGGCACTGGCTATCTGAATTATTATCATATACCTTTAGTTGAATAGAATCAAACCAGGTCTCAGAATCTGCATAGAACATGTGTCCAAAATGACCTGAACAAGGCTCTTTCGCTCACAGTGCTAGAGAGTGGAGGAAGAATTTATGCATAAAACCAACACAAGTAGCTGTGTCCCAGGCAGTGGTGTCAGTAATCAAAACAAGTATTTTTTTTGCTGTATGGTTGAAGTTTCAGGTGAGTCAGCAGCCAATGCACTAATTAGAACTCATCATCAAGGGAATGCAAAGGTCATGGCTGGAGCACAATCAGTCCTCACTCTCTCCATTATCGACCTTTCCTATACAGGTATATGTGTCCTTTGCATTTTTGCTTAAAAAAAAATCAGTTCTACACTGCAGAAACCAAAAAAGGCTCCAGTGAGCTGTGCTGGGAGAACAGCTGAAGGAGATTGCACCAGAATGACTTATCAGAAGTGTCTGAAATTCACACCTTCAAATTAAATATTTGCAAATACTTAAAATATTAAAGTAGCAACACTTTGAAAATTTACATTAAAGAGAATCCTATTTTCAGGCAACTTCACTGATCAATGTCAGAATCTGTATATGGCAAAATTTTCCTTGGTCTTGGGTATGTAAAAAACCCCTGCAAAATAATGAATATCTGACTTGTCTGTGTTCTGGTATTTGATTTGCTAATATTAAAACATACTACATATTCAATCTTATGTTTACTGTTTCTTCAGTTATGAAAGAGATACTGTATCAATTAATTCCATAGAATTTCCTAAAATTTAGTATTTGAAATCTCTTAGACTTTTCAGACAAGTTTGATCCTAAAAGCAGCTGGACATTGACAAAGTCTGTAAAAGCCTTACTGCCCTGGGCTGCTCTGCACGGGGAGGGGACCCAGGAGCAGAGGGTGACAACATCACAGGCACACAAGTAGGGACTGCTTCTTGCAGGACCTGAACAAGATAAAGTCCAGAGATGGCAACCAGTGCCATCCAGGAGTTCAGTGACTGACAAACAAGTCCAAACTGAGGACAAGCCAGAAAGTCACATCAGCAGATTAAAATCTTGATCACCATGAACAAGCAAAGTTGCAAAAAACTGAGGCAAGGAACAAGGACAGCTGGACTGTTAAATCATGCAAATACTTGTGACTCACTTTCTCTGTATGCTTTTAATTCTGGAAAATGTTGAAGCAGAAAATAATAGAATTATTAATATAAAATAATAATTATTATTGATGTTATTTCTAATACAATATTAGAAATAAAGCAATAGAGAAATAATAAGGTTCCCCAAACTGGGAATTCCAGATGCTTTTCAAAGTAACTGTTGCTATATTCAACTTTACTGTCATTTAGGAAAATTGATCTCAAGTTTTGGTTCCAGTCTTTATACTACTCACAAGTAGATTTTTGTAGTGATTTTAATTACTCATAATCTTGAATCTCCACTTCTGCAAACAAGTTTTTAAGCTTGTGGCTCCTTTGGGCACTTCTGTAGTTTTCTCTGAGAATTCATAATTTCTGAGAATTCATAATTTAAAGCCTTATGGCTGGCATATTTTTATTTCTGTAGCCACACTCTAGTCTGATGACCAAATTAGATAAATTTAGCAAACCAATAAGCAAACAGTCATGAAAAGCATGCAATTTTTGTATTTTGATGATGATATTCTCCTTTCCAAGATTATGTAAAAAAATTGTTTCAGAGATAACCATAAAAAAAAATCAAATATTTTTGTAGAAAATGTGTGCTATATGAGTTGATATTTTAGTCTTTTTGGTTAGCTTTCCTTTCCTCCTCCATGTGAAGGAAAAATGGTTTGTGTTATTCATATTAGCACATATTGATGTAATTTTAGTTCTCATTATACTCTGGTGTGCACCTGATTTCTCTGGCCCAAAGACTTTAGTGGTGTAGCTGGACTACTTTTGTCACCTGAAGTGTTGATGTTTCTACTACTAATTGGTTTTCATGTTTACTTCCTCTGAAGTATTTAAGAAAAGATTTGTGTCATCCATCTCTAAGTAGTGAGGAAATGTTTCAGCATTACGCTTTATTACATTTCTAGCTCCTTCCTTAGTAATTCTTCTTTACCACCTGCTTGGCTTCATACTGTTTGTTCTCTCTGCCTCTTAATTTAAGCTTGCTAATCATCTGTTAATGCAGTTTCAATGAAACATCCCTTGCATGAAACCTCATCAGCTACCTCATTACCAGATCTTATTGAAGTCTCTCCACCTATTATCACCTGGCCAAATTCCCATTATGTTTTGTCATTGAGAATGTGGGCAAGGAGAGATTCAGTTACGTGAGCACTAATAGGAAATAAAAAAAAATTATTTAACTTAACCTTGGTACAATGAATAAATGTTTCATCACTTAAAAAAATAAACTCTGTCTTAAATTACAGTTATAGGCATCTGTTTACTTGCTAATGTAGCTGGATATGACATTCAGGTACTATTAATGCATGCAACAGCCAAATCAAGTACATGTAATGAAGTATTCAGAAAAACTAACCATTCAAAATAAATTCTGGCATTAGAGGATACAAGGCAAATATACAATTTATTAATATTACTATTTATTTGCATTGTAGATCTTGTATTAATGCATATTTGATCTTCTCATCTTGCACTGAAACAGGAAATAAGCTATAAAAAATGTCACAGGTTGTGATGTCAACATGTAAAAGTGTCAGTTTTGCAGAATTCTATAATTCTCTTTGTATAAGACTGTCTTTTCCTTTAGATACAGTTAAGTAAAGTCCTTAGAACAGCTGTGAGACCATTATTTAAAGATAAACTTTGCACTGCAGATGTTAAAAAGTAGTCCAATGAATGTTTCATAGGCTTTGTAATATTTTAAAGAGATTAATTTTTGCCTTCTCAAAGTTATTAATTACAAGATATAAGTTACTGTGTCATACTCAAATGGACAAACTCTACCAGAAATGCAACAACACTAAGCAAAAAAGATAGTTATGTGAGTAAAAGAATTTAGTCTTTACAATTTAACCCATGTCTTGCAGGAGAGAACTATAGTTATCATAAGATTTAATCTCTAGACAACATATTGCTCATGAAGACTGTCAGTTGATTGTGGCGAGTGCACCTATTTGTTTGATCCCTCTGCAGAAGCTGAGGAAATGTCCTGCACTGCACCTTGCCAGTGTATTTTTCACACTCCTGAAATGGGAACAATTCAGTTTCCATGGTGGCAGCAGTTTTGGCCCTTTCTTTGAAGGATACTGACAAGTGTAACATCTCTGTGAGGTTGTAATATCAGTATTGAAAGTCACCGAATTTCTCAAAATGACAGTAAAAGAAAGAAATATTTATTTAGATACCTGATGAGATGAGCAAGTTTTTCTTAGAGAAGGACCAGAGTGGAAAATTTCCACAAATGAAAAATAGTGAAATGTCTCATATTCCTACCTAAATTTCAAAGTGTTTGCTTATGTACCGGAATAGAACTTCAAGTCATTCTAATCTGATATCATATATAATTCAGACTGTAGAATGTTTTAATTATTCTTATATGAAATCCAGCATCCTCTAAGTGCAAAGCCTGTAACTCTACCTGTTCAGATTTCATATAAAATATGAATTTCTTTGAGTTCTGCATAAGACTGATTTGAAAACTTGTTGTCACAAGGTCTATATAGTTATTATGCATACTTTTTACTCTAATGGGGATCTACAATATCACCTTCCATCAAGAAAAATAGTTTTGACTTGCAAGTCAGAGAATTTTTTGCTTCACTCTAGTTAGTTCTGATGGCTAATCACACTCTCAATTAAAATTTTTTTTTCCTAATTTGAATATGCCTTTCAGCCAGAAATTTTTTTTATGGTTTTCTCTATTAGATCAACAAATTCTTCGGAACAAAAAAAATTGATATGGTGAAGAAGACTTGCTCCGTTATGTGCAAGACCTTATAGCCAAATGAACAGAGTTTCTAAAATCTATCTTACAATAAGACTTTTTTACTAGCCCTTCAATTTGTGGTTCTTTTCTTATTATTCTCCATCACTTTTTAAATATGGCTCTCTTAACTCAATTTCATTCTTCATTTATGTACCATCTTTGTTTGGGTTTGTTTTTTAGTTAAAAACAAATTTCCCCTCTTTATTATGGTTCTGTTTATACTTTAGAATACCATATATCCGTGGCTGTGTTCTTGCCGTGCAGTGTCCACTTTGCAGATTAGTATGGTGTCCTCCTTTATGAATACCATCTGAGGGAATTTTCAAAATTTACTTTTGCATCAGTAGTGCAGAATTTAAAATCAGGTCAAAATTAATGTTAACACTTAATGAGACTGCTTAGATAGATTCAGTATATTGATTCCTACATAACACTGCTTTTTGCTGTCTTCAAGTTGGTTAGTTCTTAATCCCTTTTTTCAAGGGATTGTGAAAACTACGTGCTAATTATTTAAGTCTGTGCAACAGTAAATCATGCTTTTGTAACATGCAAGTATATTACATCTGTCGTTGCCTCTGTCAGTCCAACTTGTAATCTCATTAAAAAAATGATATCAGTTTTATTTGATAAGACCTGTCCTCCATCATGTGTTATTGATCGCATTTATATTCCTCTTAATTTACTTGTGTATTGATTGAATCACGTCGGCTTTCCATTCTTCTGCTCAAGGATGATAACATGGTAATCATATATATATATATATGCTTTAGATGGGTCAACCTACTGTCTCCATTGGCACACTATTAGTCTTTTATCTTGAGAAACTACACGTCTGTTCTACTATTGATGCCGTTTTCTATTCATCACTATTGATCAATAATAAGTAGCAGAAAGCTGGACAGAACCTCTGCCGAATCTTTACGAATCCTGGGTTCATTTATGTTATCCAAACCTGCTAATTTGGGAGGGTCTTAATGAAGAAAAGAAACAAATGTGAAGAGTGATATTCATATGATTGGTTTTATTTGCTTAAACATCATATTTGGGACTTTGGCCATGTTCCTCTGTCTCAAAGAAAACATCTGATTTATGAACAAAGCATGATCACAAGATCTTTATTACCTTGAGCACAGCAGACACACAACAATTGTTCAGAGATTGAAGGTGTGTTTTTCCAGTTGGTCTCAGATCTCCCTCCTACTTTCCTGTGAGTGACAGGAAATGCCTCTTTACAGTAAGTGTTTTTTATTTCTGTTGCATAGAAATACACTTGAACTCCATAGAGTGTTCGCAACTCTTTTATAGGCAACATGAATTATTGTCACTAGATCTTGCTCAGATTGTCCTGTAACCAGTGTTTTAGATGGGGCTTCCAATGCTCTGGCCAACAGCCTCCATGATGCAGCAAAATTTCCTCTTCCAGGCTGACTGTATGAAAGGTTACACGTCTTCCCAGCTGCTCCTGATCTGTCATCACTGACACAGGGACAGACAGAAAGAGAAATGGAGACTGAGTTCTGTGGGTGTAGTTGATTCAACCTGAAAGAGTTTAGATCTGGTTGCTTTCTTTCTTTATGGACTCTTCCCCCTCTTTGATCCTACCTGCCTAGTGCTCTTAATATTCCCAGTTCATTTATTCCATCACTACAGTCACGCCCACAATGAAAAGCTTTACCAGTAACGGAAGAACTTTTATATCCTGAAGGAAGCTCAGTGTGTCTGAGGGACAAAGGCTCAAATATCAAGAGAGACAACACAGCCATCTATATGTATTTTACCTGACACTTTAAAATATAAGTGTTTGTCTATAAACCAGTATGCACGTAAGGTTGCAACTATCTAAATACATTAAAAATGCATTTATTCATCATTCTTTTTTCTGTATGTCACTATAAGGAATGTTACCTCTATCAAGGGAATGCTAATATATCACTTTTCCATCTGAAGAGTTTTTAGCAGATCACCTCTCAGTTAGACTGAGAAAATAGTATTTAAAGTTACTAGTAAAGTAACTCATAGTTTACATGCAGGGAGAAGGCAAAAGTACTGCCCTAAAACAGTGGTAATGGATGATCAAAAGTTTTGATTGCATAGTGAAAGTGTTGAACTACCTAAACCATTTTAACTTACCAAGAAAAAAAATCCAGAATTTTCCTTGTGAAATTAATAGAAACAAACAAATAAAACTTTGGACCTGAAATTAATTGCAGAAAATTAGTTGTTTGAAGATTCACTAGAAATAGATTCAGCAGTATTCTTCTAATTACATTTCTACAGAGTTGTCACAATACTGTGGTGGTTTAGATTCTCAAATCAGTAAGGCTAATAATATTGTATTTTCTGCTTAGTGTTTTACCCATCAGAGCACAACTTCGTAGTGCTCATCCATTTAGTAATGTCATTGCTAAAACTAAGAGAAAAAGAACCATCGAAACTTGCAGTTCTTCTCAAAACAGATGTATTTTATCCTTAAGAGTACCCATACTTTTTAAGTTTCATCACTGCATTTATCTTTCATTTCTACAACACATTAAAAAATATTCACTTCATATCTGTTTTTTATAACCAGTTGGTGTAAAAGCTAAAGTTTATAAAGTACATGTGCCCTGTATGATTGATTACCCTCCAAATCTTGTTATTCTAGAAAGCTGTGCATGTATCACCTGATAATAATAAAAAATTATTTAGTAGAAAATTATTAATTTAGTACTAGATTATTTATTTAGTAAAAATACTAAAAATGGAATGTACTCCAGTTATGCTGCTTAGTTTTCTATCTTAATGAAATAAGAAAGTGTGAGCCACTGAAATTAATTCTTCCATCAGAATTATTGGGTGGTCCACAGCTCTGAATACAAATAGACATGAGATCATTAAGCTTTTATCATTTATGGCCCTTAAAATCTATATCTTAATCTCAGAACCCAGAGTGTAATACCACAGAATAAAACTACTCAATGAGAAACATGCTGAGCTGGGGACACTCTTCAGAGAACAGAGAAAGAAAGCCAGCCCAAATTTCTGACAATATAAGATTAATAAAAATAGGAGTTCTTTAGCTCTGATTGGGAGGAATTACACTGGGTCACTTTAAGAGGCTTTCTGATAAGTAAGGTGACTTTTGTCAATGTTTTATTTGCTTTTTTTAATGTTTACTTGCATAGAGTGGTCTAGATTAGCTAGCTGTGATCCTGCTCTGTCTTGTCACAGAGCAACATCTCCCATTAGATTCATAATGCAGAGGAAAACCCCGCCTACAGAATTTTGCCATCAGAGGAGCTCAAATCTCCTGTTGCATGGGAACTCTGTAGGAACTGGGAGCTATCAGACTATGAGGATGCCCTTGGCCACTGTCCTTGTATCTTGGAACCACAGCTTACAGGTCCCTTGTGAGCAAAGAAAAGTGTTAATTTGCACACTGACTGATAATAAGGAAAAGATGATACAATTTAAATTAGAATGGAACTAAAATGGAACCTTAGAAAGAGAAACATGAAATAAGGAAGAACCACTATTTTATGTGCTGTCTAGCAAAGCTGAGTGATTCATTGCCTCAGAAGTTTAAAGGAATGAGAAATGCAGGTGGATTTTAAAATGGACTAAATGAGTATCAATTTCTTTTTTGAGTATCAATTAGTTTTGAGAATTATGCAAGCTGAGTAAACTAATATTTCATATTTGAGGAGAGACAGCTTATTAACCTTTTGAGACGAAGAACAATTTTATGTCATGTTTATTTCATATTAACTGGAATTTTTTGTACACGTTTCTTTAATGCAGCAAGAATTTCCCTCATATATGGGATACTCTACCTTATCTTGTGAGGCATCACACCTGCAGTTTGCTTCTCGGAATTATTCTTGATGACATAGTTAATCTTTATTTCACTCCTAATTTGGGATCCATTCACACCTGAGAACCCTGAAGTGAAGTAGGGCTATTTTATTTCCTTCATGAGTTCACTGGTGAATGTACATACCAGCTTGAATTATCACAAGTTGTCAGCGGCAAAAATCAAATGTATATATACCCTTTTAGAATGATTGCTATTCGAAAACTTGCTAATCTGCATCACACTGAATGCAGATATTTCCATGGGTTTTTATGCCATAATTCTTCCCTTTCTCCATGGGGATGGTTTCTCACTGTCTTTGTCTCCTGCCAGTTTTTAGAGGTGACTGTCCTAGCACTTTCTGAAGAGTTGGAAAAGGGACAGAATTTTGAACAAAACAGTGAAAACTACAAATAATCATATCTCCAAAAGTAAACTCATGAGAAGATGGTTTCCTTCACACCTTCAACAACCAATTTTTTTCTGACTGAAATACATTTTTGTCATATTAGCAGCATCTCTTTAAAATTGCTTTTCATTTTTGGAGTATCCCTTTCATTTTAATTTGCATATTGGTTTACAGGGGCAATATTTGTCATCCTTATTAATCATTATGCAAATTATTTGTCAGATGTTTAGAACAATATTTATTTCCTCTAAAAGGTGAATAAAGGCTAAATATATTTATTAACTGGTAAGCTGCATTCAGTAATGAGGTAGTTCCACGTGCTTCAGGCTTGGGTAGACTTATGGTTGTCATCTGTGACAACTCAATTCTGTGTGCTGATTGCTTTAGGATTTTGCAGCGACGTAGCTGCATCCTTCTATTTTCTTTAACAAGGTTGATAGAATTTGTAATTACTGATGGGGTCTGCCTTCTTTATAATGTGCTGAGCTCATATTAAATCTAAAATTAAAGAGAAACAGGAAATCATGTTTATAAACATTATTCCCATATAATGATTAGTATATTTGCTTGATTTAAATTTTTTTAGCTCTTTAATTCTGCAAGGATCCTGCCTCTTCTCTGAATTAATGTTTTGAAATGGATGACCTGTGAACATGTGAGGAACAGCCTTTAACCCAACAGGAATAAAGCTGCTGTAATTAGACTAACAGGGGAAAAGAAAGGAAATTTGAATGAAACTCTCTCATTTTGTAATAGACATGGTTCAGGCAGGTTGTATCCTGTGGATCCCCACTGTCTGTGACTTGACAAGCTGTGGCCCTTGTTGAAGAGATCTCTTCAAAGGAAGCAGCAAATTTCTCATCTTCAGGTGCAGAAGCAACATAAAACCAATTCTAGAACAAGAGGAAAAAAATGTTAGATACAGAAATGAGGTCACTGAGCTGGTTCCAGCTTTGCTTTACATCTCAGCAATGTGGCCACAGAAGATTAAGCACCAAATCATACTGCATAATTCTTTACCACTGTCACCTTATCATTCTATTAATTCATTGTATGAGAGATAATTTTAAACGAATTTCTGTTTCAGCTTTTGTGCAAATGCCAAAGAAAAATAAAAGATGACCTTGAAACTCGTTGAAAGTCATGGTTAGAGACTCAGGCCAAGTTAGAAAAAGTGCTTTCTCAGTACTTTTTCTATGAGACCTTATACACTGGGAATTACAGATTATTTTCTGAAAAAAATAGTTGTCAGTGGTTTATGTTATGCTTAGGTTTGATACACACATATTCACTGGACAGAATACATTTAATATTCGGTTTCAAAATAACTACAACTTCTGTAAGGAATTCCACATGGAATTTAAATAAATTATAGATTATTTTGTATATTTGGTTGCTTTACAGTTTTCTCACAAAGCATCAAGAATTCTTTATTGTTTTTTTTTGAGGGTAGTCAAAAGGGGAACTTTCAAGAATACTTAGAGCTTTTTTTCTATTAAATCCAATGTTTTTTCCGATGTGAAGTTTCAATTTAGTTGTGTTTTCTTATTCCTTTATGTGCATGGGCAAAGACATACTGTATCATATAAAATTATCCTGGATAAGAAAATATAAGCTCTCTGATAGGAGTAACTTCTTCAGGAAATGCCCATAGTTAAAATTTTTATCAATAAAAATTTTCAAACTTGATGACTGCATTTATCCCTAACCTCACTTGGATTTCAGGAAAATTTCTTACCTCAGTATAGAATTTTAGCACATGCTCTAGCTGTTCTTCATAGCTTTATGCTTCCATTTATTCTAGTAGTGTTAACACTCCTCATAATTTCTAATATACTTGTTCTACATATACTACATGTGCCCAGTAGTCTGTAAAGCACTTTGACTTCACAGGGATAGGATCTAGTCTTTGTAGCAGCAATATCTGCTGGCTTCTGTTCATGATGTCCTTTTCTTAAAAGGCCTATTTGTAACTTTCTTTTATTGCAAAGATGAGTTTAATCCGTACTCATCACCAGAAAGACAACATGGCAACTATATTTAATCTTCAGCACTGACAAATACTTAAAATAGAAATGTCTTACATCAAACTGTAGAACATATTAGTGTGAAATCCTGAACATTCTCAATGAGAAGTCAGCCCAAATTTAATTAATTAAGCTCTCAATTTATTGTCTTTATCACATTTGTTTCTAAGACTGCATATACTCAAGGGCCTTATCTGAAAGAGAATATTGTGTTGTAGCTTTTTTAAATGAAGTAAGATAATACTAATCTGTCTGAAAACTAGGATGGATGTTTATTAATGTTTTGTGAGCATTTAATCTAGATATTCAATGAAAAACAATTTTGGATTTTCAATCAAAACAAATTTGAATGTTAAATCTAATAAAAATTGTGAAGAAGACAGCTTGAGATCATTGGCCACTGCTGAAAACACTCATGGAACTTGGGCTTTTCCTTGCAGTACAATTTCCAAATGAATATTTACAATTTTTAAATGAATATTCTCCTTAGACAGACACTGAACGGACAGACATGATAAGAGAAAGACTGTTTTCTAGTCCATGGCACATGCAGCTATAGAATTAGAGTAATATTCTCATCCTACCAATAAAATTACTATCTGTTAATAGGGGAGGATGCCTATAGTTGATAGAGTAGCTGAGACAGACTCATTTGTTGCTTTCTGTTTCTGCTAAGACTAGCAGATAAGGTGACAATTAATGTCACTTAACTGTTGGTACAGATGTTTATGATTACATTTAAATAGTCACATACCATATTTTGAAGCTGCATTTACTAGTCTATATTTATATTAGGCTAGGTGAATCCACTGAAGGGTGAATAGTGATGACAAGAAGAAAATAAAATGTGCATTTACTTCTGTACCTAGACAGGCCTACAGTTATGTGTGTGCATTATATTTTATAGCTCCTTAGGCATGTCATAGCATAATTTTTCACCTAGTTTTTGAATACACTTAGAAGATATTCTTATATAAATATATAGCATTTAAATTGAGGGAAGGACATTAAGTGACAAAAGCAATAACACAGTGCCTATGATGCAAAATGCACTGCTATGCAATCAGTACTTTGCTATTACAAGGTTGTGTCAAAAAACCTTTGTTGAAGTGTCATCCATTGTTGAAGCTGAGGACAACATAGTCCTGCCCTCTGAGAATCTTAATGGTTTTGGCAGGGATTGAGCTAATTTTCCTCAAAGTGTGTGGTATGGTGCTATGTTTAGATTGTGTGAGCACAGCAGTGTTGATAAGACAGGGATGTTTTAGCCGTGGCTGAGCAGTGCCAATTGGTGTCAATTAACGTTTTTGCTGTTCCTCATGCTGTACAGCCGGAGAGGACATTGAGGGATGTGCCATAGGTTAGGAGGGGACATGACCAGGCAGGTGACCAGAACTAACCAAAGAGATATTTCATGTGATAAAGAAGGAGGAAAGGGGGATGTCTGGAGTTATGGTGCTTCTGTTTCAAAGTGACCATTATGCATGATGGAGCCTGGCTTTCCTGCAAACAGGTCCAAGCAGGTTCATAGCCGTGGGAAGCAGTGAATCAACTCCTTGCTTTGCTTTGCTTGCATGGGTAGCTTTGGCTTTACCTACTAAATTGCCTTTATCTCATCCCATGGGTTGTCTTGCGTAAGCCTCCTTGCTCTCTTCCCCATCAGCTGCAGGCAGCAGCACATGCTGGAGTGATGAGGGCTGTGTGGGGCAGAGATACATATTGGGGTTAAAACACAACAGAAGCTTATATGCAAGGTCTTTTCTCACCATGCTAATCCTTAAAGGTGGGTACCCAGGCCTGCATTAAGCCTGTTGAAGAGATTCTTTCTTTCCATACCTGCAGATGACTCTGTGTTCAGAGTGATGGAAGAAAGAAGTCTCTGCCTACACAGAGGATGTCACTATGGCATGCTGTCCTTAGCATGCTGTCCGAGTTAGAGCTTCAGAAACACAGCACCACATTTTCAAAAGTGGTTTAAATGCTAATATGAAACTATTGTGAAAACTGTACAACTTCTGCACCCTGACACCTTTTGCCTGTGTTCGGACAGAAGTAAATAGTCTCCCCCACCAATTTCCTGTTTTCTTGACAGCATATGATGTTTTAATCTCCACTTCTCAAATTTTCTGCCTTTCCCTATCTCAATCACTCTGCATAAGGAAAAGTCCATGTATTAAGAATGCATGCTGAGGCTTTCTAGCCAAGTCTCCGCTCAAACTAACCAGTCTTTCAATCCTATTATGTACGAAAGGGAATATTGATTTCCCTGCTGTCAGTAAGACTTTATTATATGACATGAGGATGAAACAGATCGTATCATTGACAGCTGCATATTATAAATGGAATTGCCGTGAATAGTGAGAAAAACTAGAAGAAGAATTGGAAATGCCTTTGCTTTATTTTTGGTTACCTAAACTGTGCCAATTTATGATCTTTAGTAGTCAGATGGCTTGCTAAAAACAATCAATTAATTATCACAAGAATTCCAATTGTACTTAGCTTAAAGAAAGAATAAGAAATCTAAGTATCTTGCAGAGATTGCTTTGGACACTGTGGCACATGCTACTGAGTTTATGTTTTTCTAATGCCTTACTTACCTGCCCAGGTCCTACACATGCCCTAAAAGTAGATTTCCATGAACCTTTCTTGGTCAACAAGTAGATTATCCTTCACCAATCAAATGATCTTCCTGCTGGACTGGAGGGATTTTCTTTTCTTTCATCCACCTATGAATATTTATTACTCTATTAGGTGAGTCTAATAAGAGTCTGATTTAAAACCCATTCAACTCAGAAGGAGCCTTTCAGATTATGTTAATGGGATTTGATGCTGACCCTAAGACTTTATGTCAGTAGACATTACTGAGAGCTGTAAGCATCCTGAAGAGATAGGGAATGAACACAAAGGAGCAGAGTCTGGTTTGCATGTATAAAGAAACTGGATGTTTCAGGTTTCACTAAGAGGTTTTTGTTTAGCTGCTACATCAGTGATTTGACAAATGAAGCTGGCTTTGGTATCTTACTCAAAGGGTGTCAGAACTCTGCTTATTTCTGTGTCTTTTGTTAGCTTACATTCTGCTTGATACACACAAGAAAAATAAGATTGTACTGTGCTGCAAACAGTAGAGTGATATCTGCTGGAGTAGCTGTCTAAGTTGTGGTTTGAAGACTATTCCCCAAAATAGTGGGAGAAGGTACCTCGCATAAGTTGAGAAAAAAACCTCTAGAAAAATATCTCTTGAAGCAAAGTATATATATTTTTAATGTATATATGTGTGCAAGCTGACAAGCCCCAGAAGTTTATTATTCATATATGAACAGATACAATAGTATATAGGCATTTAAATGTCCTCAATGTCCAAATGGAAACCAGTAATGAGTGTTAGATCAGGTCCAGATGAGGGCCATGGAGATGGCCAGAGGTCTGAAGCACCTCTCCTGAAAAGAAAGTATGAAGGAGTTGATGTTTAGTCTGAAAAAGAGAAAGCTCCAGGAAGATCTTATTGTGGCCTTTCAGTACTTAAAGGGGCTTATAAGTAACATCAAGAAATACTTTTTCCCAGGGCCTGTAGTGTTCTGTGTAGTCTTTATGATATTCCCTGAACCATAGCTCTGTGTATGTGAAAAAATATGAATATGAGTAAAAGTAGATTTAAAAAATATTTTTAAGACACAAATCTTGTATTTGTTCCTTGGTACAATTTAAAGAAAAAAGCATAATTAGACTGAAATTAAGGACTGTCAAAGTTTGTTGTCACTTTTATGTTTACACTAATTACTTTTATAATATTCAAGAATATTTTGTAAACAGAATTAGAAAGTTTGTCAAAATAAATTTAAGTATGATCAATAAATATATTAAATTAATACTAATGACTTCTGTTCTGCATTTTTGCATTTATTGTTTCCTGTTAAATTCAAGATCTTTTAAATTAAATATTTTTTCCCTTCTATTGCTGCTGAAAGACGGAGGTAAAGTGGTTTGTGTGGCCTAAATATCTGATTGTATCAAATGACAATATGGTGCATTTTCACATATAAGTAATTAAAGGCTTGAATGAAAATTGACAAAAATAATGTGTTAAAAATGGGTGATTGCACAATATCTCTGCGATATGGGTAGATATCAAATTGCAGTGTGGATGTCACCTCCACCATGATATTCCATGGGATAAAAGGGGGCAGCTCAGTCAGGTTCAAGTGTCCTAAATCTAATGGTGAAAGAACTCTGTAGTTGTACAGGCTGGCCTTTGAAGTTCCACATCCTAGGGCCTAAGGTACAATAACTACATTAAAAAAAAGTGCAGGTTTAAAATTTTCTGTTTCAGTGCTCATTTCACAGACTGCTTTTAGACCAACTAGGGCAACATGTACTCCATGACATGTTTTGCTGTCCAAGTTTTTTGGATTAGGCAGTTGAACAGGCCATTTAGAGGTCATTTAGAGTTTACACACCTGGATTTCCTTTCCTCAACGGGAAACGATGGCTGTGTTTCTCATCTTAGTGTGGGGCACAGCATGTACATGAACCATCTATTTCCTCTAATTTAGATGTTGTCTTTGACATAGGATATGCCTCAGTGGATCATGCACTTAAAATCCAGCAGGTGATACATTTTTTGCTTCAAGCAAGATGAAAATTGTTGATTTAATGTCCCTAGACCTGAGCTCCTCTCCATCATTTCCATTTTACTATATGGGTAGCGAAAGAAACTGAACACGTAGTTTCCATGAATGAGTCTTACATTTCAAGGTAGGGTTTAAGTTAAAAAAAATAAAGTATCTTCTTCAGATTCATGAGGATGATTTCAAACTCCTAATAATATTATGTCAACTGGCCTTAGATTGTACACTTAGAAATGTGAAGTTCTGCAGGTTGTTACAATCATATTTTTCAGCTTTTTTCATATATAGGTAACAGAGACTAACAATATTTTCTACATTAAAATAGAGTATGAACAAGGTTCAAAGACACTGTTTTTCAAATTTTTATTATACGTATGTACATGTGTGTCTTTGTATTCAGAATGTGAACCTCTATCACAAAAATGGTCATTATTTTGCTTGGTAGGGCTATTATTGCTCTGCCATTTTACATCTTTGGAAAGATACCAAGTTTTGTTCTATTTCTAGGCCTGAAATAGTCCACTAATCTTAATTAAATATTCTCTTGTTAACTGCATAAGGACAGTAACATAGCCTTTAGCTTCAGTTAAGTTCCTTGGGGTTTTTTTAAAATCTAAAGATAGTGAGTTTATTTGATTTATGCTTACTTTGGGGTTCTGTTTCATTACTATAAAAAAAAGGTACATACTTGAGTCACTATTTAAGCTACTCTATATGCTGTTTTCCCTCCTGCATCTGACTGTTTCACTGAAAGAAGCTGAATATACTACTGAATAACACAGCAAGTCACTTTGTGTACAATTAAAATATGTAATTTCTGACCAGATTTCCTTCCTTCGCCAAAGGTATACATTAGGACTTTAATGATGCATGAAGACGAATCCCAGTTGCCAATGCACAAGCCTTCATAATATTTTAGGGAACCAATAATTAGCATTTTGGAATTGTGTGTGCATCTCACAAGCAATCTGGTTCTCCTCCTCCTTCCTGTTTTGCAGTCAATAGCCTGCGTTACACCAGCCATCTGCAGTTCTGCAGACAGGTGCAGGGTCAGCATCACAGCTCCAAGCATGGAGTTCAGAGAGAGATGAAAAAATTGCTAAGCAACTAAGGAGAATTTCCAGCATAATTAAAACCCCCCAACAGCATTCATTTCCAAAAATACGCATGTTTTTATTTGGGTTTTTTTTTTTTTACATTTCTCTGGACATGGTTTGTTCAGACAAAACAGCACATGGACTTGCTTGCAAATTTAAACTGAGTAGGAATAATGAGAAGTATATAAGGCTAACCGTAAAAGGTAGGGAAAAAAAAATCCAGATTGTTGAAGACTTGTGCCATGGAGTTAATAGACTATTCTACAGTATTGATTGCCTTAGAAACATGATACTGCTCTCTAATAGCTGTAGACACCAACCAAAATGCTGAGGTGGTGCAAGTTTCAGGTAAGTACTGCACAGGACATCAGGCCAGTGAACTCTCCCAACCTTACACATTGTTGCATCTGCTCAAATTTCCCTTTTTTTCTTTCTTTTCTTTTTTCCACCTTTCTATTGCTTTCGTGGACTGAATGCTTCCCACAAACTCCTCCACTTTCTACATATTCTCCTCCCTTTAATTTGGACTTATCAATGGGGTTTTAGGAAAAGAGAATTAAAATAACACCATCCTCTACATAAATAACTATACATATGACAAGTGCACCTTGGTTTAAATAAATACTGTTCCTGGACCTGTCTTCCAAGCGTGGGGTTCAGTGAAGTACACAACTGGAGACTTTATATGCATGGAAAAGCACTGTCATCGGTGTCAGGCAAATAGTATTTTCATCCAACATCTTCTGGAAGTATTGCTCTTGGGTGAAATTATGGTAGTAGTGAGGAAAATATTTTTTTTCCCTTTTTTTTATACACACAGTGATTTCAGGATCAGTAAGGCTAACTAGCATTCACTGGTGAAATTTTCATATGTAAAATATATTCTACTTGATATTATTTATGTGTCTAATAATGAAAACTTTTGATATTATTGTCTAGTGATGTCCATAATAATTTTTCTTTAGTTTTAATGTCACATCAGTGCTTTAGTGACACTCTAAATTCTCAGAGGTTTTAGCATAAAAAAATAGCAACTTTGATTATTTTATTTTTCACTAGTAGAATCTCAAATATGGATGATACTATAAATGAAACATATATCAAGAACACTGAGAAAAGTATAAACTTCTTCAAAATACTGTGATTTAGATAAAATGGAGATCCTATTTTTTTCTTAGACGAAAGCCAAAAAACCTTACTTTAAGATCATTAAATTTGTATATGCACATAATTAAATCATAGGTGACATTTCAAGTTAGCAATTAGAAAGGTTAGCCAAGGCATCAATACCTTTTTAGTGAAAATCCTTGCTAAATGACACTGTTAGCAAAAAAAGAAATTAGCTTCTTTAATTGTGTTCCAAACTTATCTTAACCTCAAAACGTGAAATGATTGTATAAATTTGTAATTATCTAGCCCTGGTCTTGTCTTGGTTTTTTTTAGTTTGATTGGTTTTTTTTTAAAATAAAATAACTTGATGTCATGTCTCTACTGCTATAATATAAGCAAAGCATGAATATATCTTACTTTCAAACTTAAGGCATACATTTAGTATATTGATATTATTTCTTAATTTTCTCCTGTGCATTATCTAATACATTTGCATTGTTTGATTTACATTTATATGCTGATATTTCAGAAGACTGTTCATCCATTCCTGAAATTTAGATGCCTAGTCATACACAGATTTTTATCTGCTTCCCCTTCTGCCTACAAACAGCATCACTTTCCTATTCTAAATCTAATTTCCAAATTAAAATATCCTTTTAAAATGAGAATATGAAGGTCTTTTGAGAAGTTGTAGTGTTTAATAATTCATTTCTTGTGTGCTCTGATGTTGAGCAGTAAGTGTTAAAAATGATTAATCCAGTCTGGCTGTCTTACTTGCAGCAAAAAGGTACATTCTTAACTCATTCCAGCAGGTGAACATGACGTGAAATTCTTGTGAAGAGTGGGCACAATAAACGTACAGAGGCACATGTTAGGACACGGCCTGGGGTTTAACTAACTGAACTCACCATGAGAAATTGCTGGATATGGCAGATAACAGAGGGAGAAGTTGACAAGTGTTATGGGTTGCACTGTGAATAATGGCCAGATTTCACATATAGTTACAGGGCAGTGAGGTGAGAGATGGCCAAATATCATAAATAATTGAGGGATCAACTGGGGATCTCTAAAAAGTGAGATATAGCAATGTCAGCAAACCCTCAGCAACCATAATCTGTGAGATATCAAACTGGGTAGAGGTGTAACAAAAGTGAGTCCAGTGGGGAAAACGTAATTAACAATGGGACATTTATTTGGGATGAAATACAGGTGGAGAAAGGGAGGGGTCCAGATGGATGGGGAAAACAAGCATGGGAAATGGAGAGGAGCTGGAACAAGAGAGGCTAATTGAGTGCAAATAACATGCTAGCTGGAATACTTCTCTGGTCAAGCCCTGTCCTTATTAAATTCTATTCCTAACCAGTTTGTGTTTGAGCACACTTCATCCTGGGTATGAGTGTGTGAACCACTCAAGGCCTTCAAGAGGGATTAGTCAGTAAGTAGGACGAGAGATCTGAGTGCCAGCCACTGATGGAAAACATTGTGTGTGAGGGTGTGGAGGAGACTATCTAGTAGCCTTCAGATTGGACTAGCATGTAGTAACAGGATGCCAGCACCCAGAAAGACTCAAGGCCTCAGGATCTGATGCAGGAACTGTGTGAGGTACCTGGGATCTGGGCAAAGACTTGGAGTCTGGGATAATATACAAGGCGTGTATAGATGTGGTGTGCCTGTAGGTCTGGAGAGGGAGGGTGAGCATATGGAACCACTGGTGAGCTTACACCCCTGTGTGTGTGTGTACCTCAAATGTGTTCTCCACCTCACTGCTGATGGGACCCGGCCACAGGGGACCTCTGCATCCATGAGTCTTGGATGGCAGACACCACAAGGTCTGAGAGGGACCAAGATCACCTCTGGATGGCCACCAGGTAGAATTCCCTGAGTCACAGTCTACCAGGTCTGGCTACCTTCTACTCTAAGTTTCACATATTAATCAGGATGAACACTAAGTTGTCCTCTAGTCTCTAATTCATCCTTAAAAGAGTCTTCAGCAGAAAAATGAAAGAGAACATTACTTCTTTCATGAGAAAAACAAGGCATACTTGATGTAATGATTTTTACCATTTCATGTTAAGGCCCCTAAAATCATAGCAATTTAGTTAGGAACAAATTATACCAAATATATCCATCTTATTTTCTAATGTATCCACGCTTGAAAGTCAATTCTGTACTGGGAAAAAAGATGGATTATGTAATTTAATATATAAACAGGCCTATTTCCAAACCTTGTTACTATTATTTGCTGCTGGTTTCTGCTGCAAGTCAGAAATTTAGTGTATGAATTGTCTTAGGAGGCCGCAAAGTCTGGAGGAAACATTAATACCTTTTTTCTTATATGCAAGTAATTTAAAAAATATATTTAAAATAATATGACATAAAATTTATATATATTTATTATTCCTCGAAGGACAATTATTTTTGTATCATTTTATCAGAAAATTTATCAGCACTGGTTTAGTTTCCCTGATTATGTAAACTAGTTTCCAAGCACATTTGCCTGCTATCCTGCACCATTTCCAGCAGTATTAAGTAATTTGTAGATAAGTTATTAATCATTTTGTTTTAGGTTTAGTGCAATAATATTAATCATGAGCGAAAAAATTGAGTAATCACATAGCTGTAATACGTGATTCCCTCAGGTGCCCTGTTGTAATTTACTAATTACAACCGTGACACAATATTGTAGACTCAATCAAAAATTTTAGGTTGCTGCTTTAATAGTGCTTTAATTCCCACGCTGCAGCAGCAATACCTGACCATGAACATGCCCCCTACTTCAATGTAGCCTGCAAGGGTGACGGTGCCAGATAAGAAAAGAGACAAAGAGGCCGCAGAAGTGATGGAACCACTATTAACTTTAGTGTGGGCATTTTCCTGGGTAAAAATGAATGAAATTATTAACTTTTTCAGATAATTATTAATTTATGAGGGGAAAAAATATATATATATAGTTCTTGCTTATGATGTGATACACACTTACTATAATGCTGACTAAAACCCAAACTGAATAAAGCAAAAAGACCATCATAATCTATGCCACTCTGATAACATGGATTCTTAAAAGTTTTATGTCTACTTTTCATTTCTCATTCATCCGTGAAGATATTGTCATAAATGTGAACACTATGAGGAAGGGTAACCAAAGTGAGCAGCCAGTGCTGTAAAATAGTACAGTGTAATATGCACATAGGTCTACAGTCAAAAAAACCACACTTTGTCACATCATCTTAAGTAAAGATGCTTTTTGTGCTTGTATTTAATTGTTCTAGAGTTGTCTTAACCTTTATTTCAGCAGGGGTCCTCAGAGCCTTGTATAACTTTTCAGAGGGGACTGTTTTAATAGAACAACAAGGCCAGAGTCCTTGGTGTGTAAATGCACTAATGTAGGTTGAACATGGCACACATTGCTAAGCATCTATTCTAAACGTTTTCTGCAGTCACCTGTTGGAGCAAATGCTCTGCATCTGTGAGGAATTATCTACATGTTAATTTAGTTATGATACCGAAGAAGCATTAATAACATATATTTTGAAGTTTCATTTCTTGACAGTCTTTAAATCCTCTGTCCCTTTTTAAAACTCGTGTGTCATGCAATCATAAAAGTATCAAAAGTCACTCGTTTTTCTTCAAAGCACGCATGGCTCATGGACATTTTCATTAAGCTTTACTCAGTGCCTGATTATTCCCTCTTAATCCATAAACTCACCTGAAGTTTTTTCAAGCAAGTATTAAAACAAATTCCTATATCTCTTAGTTGCTACGAAATGTTTTGGAAGGCTTTAGGTTGAAAAAGTTTCTGTGCTATAATGAGTTGTTAGTTATGAAAGGGTTTTCTTTTGTTTGGGTTTTTTTAATCAGCTGCCTTTATTACAAAACATATAAATTTTAGTTTAAAAAACTTCCTTCAAGATACACTTAAAATAGAAGACCTTATCAATAGACTCTCAGAATGAATATTTTGCTATTTTACATGTTATTCTAGCTTCATCATAATCCTGCTGGAAACCCTTTCTTGATTTCATGTTTGCATTCACTCTTCATCATTCAGTTTTTTATTCCAGAAATCTTCATTGCAAAATATTATCTTCTCTTCACATTCTGTTAGTGAAAAGATATTTTATTTAATCCCATAGTTTCAGTTATGAAGTCATTAATAAAGTAGTATTTCAAAGAATTGCACTTGGGAAAAGGATTACATGTGTAATATCTTAAGAGAGAAACTTGCACGCTGAAAGCATATTATGGAGTTAAATTTCATCTGAATGCCCGAGTTAATTATGGACCACTATACGACTGTGGCAACTCCAGCATGTTCTGGGTCACTGAATGGGAATACATATTTGAACAAGACACGTCTGTTCATCTGCTAACTGTGTTACCCTGCAGTAGAAGCTTTGTCGCTGAGATCACCAACACCACTGACAATTAGGATTTTAACATCTGACCACTGGCTCCCTGAGTGCTTCGTTGTAGTTTTAAATTAAGATTAAAATTCAACATATAATACAGAACTTTGACTAACCACAGGAGATTTATATAAACTGACCTCTTTTTACCATTTTCAGTGATGCTTGGGCCCCTTGAAAATGCTGCGGGGTTTTGGTTTTTTTTTATTGGGATTTTTGTGGTAGCAATTAACCTCTTTTTTTTCTCCACTGCTCACACTTCATAAAAATAATTTTTTGAAATTTGTAAATTTATGAAACAAAGACCAGTGATGAATAGATGTTATAACAACACTGAAGCAAGTGTTTCATGAGTTCTGCCTGCTGTGTGTGTTATTGTGCTTTGGTGTTCAGCCTACCACAGTTTGGGGGAGTCAAACTATAAAATTAAGGACTTAAGGGCAGAAAATAGGGCAACAGTCAAAAAACACTGAATTCAGTGCATAATGGATACGGTGCACTGACAGCAATCTGTCAGCTGCAGTCTTAGCTGGGGGCTTGATAAATACTACTAGTAATTCTTAGTAATTCTTGGAAATTTGATTGCAAATAAGAACAGTGAATTCATTCAGGAGACTGACATGATTTGGTGCTGCTTCCTTAAGCCTAAAGGTCTTCTAGGCCCCTAGAGCTGTGGGACGGAGTCAGCTGCACATCCTCAGCAGATACAACAGACAGCCTGTGCAAGCTGAAGAGGCTGCCTCAGACTCTGAGGGTTAATCTTGTTACAAAATTCTTCTTGCAACCTGGTTAACTTTTGTTCACTCTGCCTAACAATAAGAACTGATAGTTCTTCATGGAATCATAGAATGGTTTGGGTTGGAAGGGACCTTAAAGAACATCTGCTTCCAACACTCCCCACTATGTGCAAGAACACTCCACTGGAGCAGGTTGCTCAGAGCTACATCCAGCCTGGTCTTGAACACCTCCAGGGATGAGGCATCCACAGCTTCTTTGGGCAATCTGTTCTAGTGTCTCACCACCCTCAGAGTTATGCTTTTTCCTTACATCATTCCTAAATCTACTCTCTTTTAATTTAAAGCAATTGTCCCTTGTCCTATCACTACATGCACACAGTCCCTCTTCCACTCTCTTGTAGGCACTATTTAGCTACTGGAAGGCTGATAGAAGGTATCTCCACAGCCTTCTCTTCTCCAGGCTGAATAACCCTCAGCCTGTCTTCATGGGAAAGCTGCTCCTGCCCTCTGCTCCATGCACACCACCTGGACAATTTGAAGATTGCAACTTCTTTTTCAGAAGGGTATGTATATTTACAAGATTTTTTTCCAGAGAAAAATAAAAGCTATTATCTCTACCAACTGCTCTGAAGATCTTGATTATGGTGCGACAAGTGACAATACTCTTCCCCTTACGACACTGTAAAAATGGTAAAATAGTCCCATATTGAACATAGCAAAAGGAATAATTTAGGCCCTTTAAAATTTGGATCTGAATCCTTGATGCAAAAAATGGCTGTAAGAAAGTATTGTCTGACTTCTTGACAATTTGCTAAATGTAGCAAAGAAAAATGAACATATGTATTAGATACGCTAGGTGAGTTTCTTTTTAACAGCTAGGGAAGAACTGTTTAAATTTTTTCTGATCATTGATCCCACCTATTATTTTGCATTCAAGAATACACAGAGTGGGAGTGACTGACTGCCTGGGTGGGTGTTTTTCAGTGAAGGTTAACCTAGTACGGATATCGAACAGTCTTTCTTATTTTAAAGAAATCAGTGATTTCACATGCTTAATTTCATTAATCATATGCTGCTTTTGTGTAAATACTTCAGTGTTACATGGGTGTTTGTAAATAAAGTGTTAGAAATAACCTGTGTGCAGAAAAGCAACACCACACTTTTTATTTCATTACTTACAACTACTGGGTGAAATATGGGTGAATCTGGAGATATAGATATGTTGAATTTGTTTTACATTTACAGTGTATTTAGGCCAGCCATACTCACACAAAATCTTTTCTGGTCTGTAAAGCTGTTAGTGAAAATTTGGGTGGAATATTAGCAAGAGTAGCTAGGAAAATTTGTTCAGGGTCCTTCAAGGAAGCTGTTCAATGACAAGAATGGCAAAGCTTTGAACTACCAAGCAGAGGATTCCATTTAAACTCAATTCTCTGAGTATACCATGAAAAAGGAAACATCCCTTTAGGAAAACAGAATGGAAACATTGTTGTAGAAACTTAATGACAAGTTATATGTGCCCAAAGTAATGATAATAATTGGGATTAAAGCATGAAGATCTGGTAAAAAGCCTATATCTTCAACATTAATAATCTGCAGCAATTAGAATGGTTTCCTACTAAATACTTCTATTTGATCCCTCAATGCAAATTTGCAGAGTGGTTTTCCCAAGGGGAAGAAAATATGATTAGCTAAAAATATAGATGCCAAATGCAGAAGATAATCTAAGAAAATTATGTGAATAAAATGCATCACTGTCAGAATGTGCTGTTTGCTGCAGAACAGCAGCACAGCTAATGTGGGGAGCTGTCTCATCATTGTGTAAAACTTTCAGAGCCTTAATTAAAAGTGCGAAGAAACAAATTGTTTTTTTTCTGTTCTGTCAGCCACAAACTACAGCCTTGTTGAGCATGCCAGCTTGAGACACATACAGAGAACTATCTATTATTTGACATCACAAATTTCAACAAAGGCTTTACAAAAATTATCAGTATCTGTAACTTACGGATACACCTGATGCACTGTAACTTTATTGTCATCAGCAGGTATATTCCTATTCCTATTTCTTTTTCTCCCACTCTGAGTAACAGATGAGGTGCTAATCACAAGTTTAAAGGCTTCTGGACATATTAGCTCTGTGCACAAATTTTTGTAAGCTTGTCTTTTGCCTACTGGGTGTTCCAATAGGCAGCAAGGAAGAAAAGGTCTGCCTTGTATGCCACTGAAACAAGAAGGAGAGAGACATCTTTTTCAAATGTACCAGAGATTAATTTCTTCTTAATCATCCAAAAAAATTCGTTTGCTACATGCACAAATGCACGTCATCAAGTGAAAAAGGATTCTATGTATTCAGGTTAAATGTAGAGATGAGTTTTCTTTTCTTCTCCAGAAAAGTGCACATACAAAAGAGAAGGGTCTCAGAACTGTCTCCTTGGCTAAAAAGAAGTAGCACATTGAAACTCTGAGCCCTGAGTTTAAATAAAAAAGAAAAAAATAAATCTGAGTTCTCTTTTGTAGAACAGAATTTCAAAGAATTTCTCTTGTGTGAGAGCCTTTAAGACAAAGTCCTGCAATACCTTGGCATTTCCAGGACTGGTGTGATAATGGGAGATTCCCAAAGGTCCTGCTAGAAATTTTAAAAGATATTTCAGTTTGATGGACTCAGGAAAATGAAATCTCTGAGCAGGTCAGGTGAGGGCTTATATATCTTTACTTACCAAGCTCTGATCCTACAAATAGAGGAGACACAGAAAGGTATAAAAGAACCTAGTGAGCTGAGTGTCTTATAAAGCTCTGACGGAGTTGGAACAAAGGCTTCAACTTCAGTATTGGATAACAATTTTTCTCATAACTGCCTTCATCCATCTCCAAATCTGTGATGAAAATGTTGTCATGAAAAGGCTGCTATCAGGGCAGGAGAATTTCACTGTTGGTATAAACAAAAATATAAAGGTATTAATTCCTGCTGGCAGTATTCTGTGTCATTTTCTTAAATAGTGTTCTATTTCTCAGTGAATGAGACAGATATTGCTACTTGCAAAATGACTTAACTAGTTTGTTCCCATTTGAGGCAATGGGCTCTTTCATTAATAACTTACATAACTCATAGATCATGATGGCATTCTTAGCTATCAGTAACATCTAAATTATTAGTGAACTGCTCCTGATCTGAAGGGATATAAACTAAACCAGCAATCATAAAATTGAGCTTAATGACTGATACAGAGTCAGAAATAAATATATATGCTAACTTATTCTTAAAATATGCTGACTTCCATATTATTATAAAACTCACAAGAACAATGTATTTGGTATTTGTGTCAGCTTTGACAGTCACACACATTTTCATTATAATTAGACGTGTTATTACCTATAAACCCCTTTTTTTTATGCTAATACATTCACTTATCAATTAACCAATTAACTTGTAGCAACCTATTGGTCGCGTTCACAACAGATCTGGATTGTCCCAATGTGGATGTTAGAACTGTCTTGTTGTAAAAATAATGAGTTTTGTGGTTTGAGGTCTTAATCATAACATTTTTTCTGGTTTTTAAGTGAGGGCAACACAACAGCTTTTGTTCATTTTGATGCCTTTAAATGCTCTTAAGATAAAATCACTTTTGTAAATCAAAATGTAGTTTGTCTGTTCTTATTGAAACTGTTGCTTCTTGCATCCTTGCAGAACTGGTTAAATTCAGGCTCTTCTGTTTTGTACTCTTCATGGAATGGTGTTTTATCACATTTAAATAGTTCCCTGATCTCTACTCTAACTGATGGTTTTGAGTGAAATCCAAAGTGCTGATTTAAGTTGCTCATCATAGCTTTTCTGCCTGAAAAACTCTCTGCCTCCTGTGGAGGCTAACAGGAATTCTCCAACCAGAAAAGTTTCTGATTTGATATGATCTGCTATATGGTTGCACGTTGAGAATTTCAGTGCATGTTTTCATTTTACTTGAAGAAGGAGAATTCTCATGTTATTGGTTTTGTTCTGTGGCTCTCCTATCAGGAAGCACATCAACTATTAGAGAAAGATTTGTCCAACCCTTGCTTACCATTAAACCAGGATAAAATTATTTCAGAATAGATATAATTATCTCTTACAAAGAGCCATAACTTCAAATAAATAGTCCCACTGGTTTGAGCAGGCTTCCTGTGTGTTCGGACCTGTGTCTAGTGACATTTATGTAAGGAGGCTTTGTAATTAGTATCATTGCTAAGTACAGTTAAAACTATTACTTGATTAACACAGTGTTGCTCAAATCAGCAGATATTTGTGCTTTCAACATCTTTTTAGTCTGGATCCAAAATGTGTTGGGAAAACGCTGCATCAGACAAAAGTACTGTGTAGAGTAAAACACAAGTCATTAGGGATGTGAAATTCTTTTAGCGAAAATTTATGCAAATCTCATGCATTGCTTAGCTTACTTATAGAGCTGCCACTCTCATTGATTAGATTAAAACTCACTCACTTTTCATCACCTTAGTGTGGTTCTTAAAAGAAAAAGTTGTAGTATTTTAATGTCTCTGTGAATTTTTCAAATATATATTTCTATGGCTTCATTCAGATGCACTGCTGCTCTGGTTTGGACAGGCTTGTTAAATAAAAAATGAATTCAAGGGCATTGGTAATGGATGACAGTTTAAAATTAAAAAGAGGGCAATAGCCTCTAAAATAGTAAACACACTTCTTAATCTTTGAAAATGAAGGAGAATGATTATAATGTTGCAAACTCTCACCGTAATTTGAAAGTTTCAATTACATTTGAAGATGGAAAATAATTTGTCACAGATACTTCAGATTAAAATACCTGGCTGGCTCCTTGGCCAAGTTTACAGTGGACTTTGCTTAGAGCCAAAAATACTTTCACCTTTAGAAATCTTGGTTCTAAAACACAGGTGCAAATGCAGGATGCAAGCCTATGAATTAGTGTTTCAAAGCAAACTGGAGCAAATGTGGCATATAATTGTTCATGATGATCTCTCCATATTAAATTGGAGATCAAAGCTTCTAGATGCATACTCAGGTCCCAGAGGTTATGAAATTTTACTGTCTATGAAAATATTTTCCATGATTTCCTTTACAAGGGGGAACAAGTGGAACACAACTTTCATATCTGCATAGTTTGTGGCTGTTTAACTGTCAGTTTATCTTAAACTCATTTTAAGCTGTTGCCACATTCATGATTACACCACATGTGTTTTGATTAATCAACTCCTTTTCATTACCCAGCATCAGCAATAGCTGACATCTTCCCTGAACCACAAAATGTTGTGCTTAATATTTTTATAGAAGAGCAATAATGTATTAGTTAAATGCCTGTAATGTTTAAAAAGAGGAATTGCATCATGGGAAGGGCAAAAGAATAATCTAATTACCAAGAATAACAGCATCTTCTGTCACTCTGTGTGTGCACAGCAAGAGAAAGATACAAGCTAAGTAACTCAAGGCTTGCTGGGACTGAATTGTCTCTTGTGCTTTTAATCCTTTGACAAATAACAGGTGCTCCATCCAGTGTCTGCCAGATGCCAGGAAGAGGAGTTAATGAGCTGTGAAACAACCTCAACTTGGCTTATTTAGCCATGCCCAGTGCAAAAAGATGCACAAATCTTGTACAAGACAAACCCAACAGTCAAATGACATGTGAAGAAGTATCTTCTCCATGATTTAACTAAATTAAGGGGCTCCCTCCCTGCTTGTTCCTCTGACAGTTCAGTGCAACTCAACTAACCAAAACTTAGATTTTGATAATTCATGAAACCTAGAAATGTAGGCAACAACGGGAAAACACAACCAACAAGAAACTTTTCAGTCAGAACAAGATGCAAAATAGGATGCCTGAGATTACTACATATTTGAACTTCTGAAAATATCTATTAAGCCTGGATGTGGTAGTTTGTTCTCTTACTTCAAACAATAGAAATGTAACCTATTAGTATAAAGTTTATGTAATTAAAAATGAAACCCCATTTTTATCAAATTAAGTGATATTTAATAGTCCATCTACTCACAATACCTACAAAATTGAAATTAAGATAGTAATTTTATACCAGTAACTAATAAAAACTGTTAAAAGAACATTTCTATTTCCTATCTATTTTCCTTTGCCTACCACAAAAGAGCAATGTAAAAAACTGTAAACCACTTGACTGTTCTTGGGAAATACAAGTTATTTTAATTTAAGAAGTACAAGCTTTAAGTTAACTAGTATTTGAATGTTTCCTCAGGATACAGTGATATTCATCTTTTTCTCAGTACAAAATTGATTGAGGAGGTAATCAGCATTGGCATGTAATTCCTATTCCATTATTAAATGTTATTACCAACCCTGCTCTGTTGATATAAGGCTGAGGTAATCTACCTAGTAAATCAAAACAATGAGGTGATCCTGATTAAAAATAATTTACAAATATTTTATTTCTATTAAAATCATCCATCAAAAAGATTTGCTTCTAGGAATGCATTGATTGTTTTTGCTAGTTAGTAATATTTCACAAATTTGCTTCCTATAATGAACCATTCTGGAACCTTTTCATTTTGCCTATGGCATAGGTCACCTAAATCAAGTCAATGGTTTCTAAATCTTATCAAGATGATTAAAATTGGAGGTATGGACATTTTTCAGATAAATGTAGAATATTGAGTACTCCTCAATACATATCTGCACTACCAGGTCTTGACAGCTGTTCTGATCTGTAGAAAATAACATAAATGTATGCATAAAAATGAACAAGAGAGAGCTAAAGCTCTCAGAATTTTCTGTCTTGGCATAATTTTGCTGTGGTTTTAAATGCAATTATAAAGTTTCTCTAGGTCAGTACTACAAACATAATCAATACAAACTGGTTCAAGAAGAAAGAGATAATGGAACAGCACACATACATCCTCTCTTACTGTAATTAAATGGTTTCTTTTGAAACATTGAAAAACATATGCTTTATTTTGTCTCATAATTCTGCATAGAATTTCCCAAAGTCTTTTAAGATTTAAAATATTTGATATTCGAATGAATTGCATAGAATTCTTTTGACTTTTAATTACCTAATAAAATACAAACCATTTGTTTTTACAAACAGTAGGAAGATTCCCCTGAGTACAAGTTAATTTTGAAAAGGGCTTGTGGGGTTTTTTTATTATGTTTTGTTTTGTTTTAAGTGCTTCTTTGTGATGCCTTAAATTCATGGTTTCTTTTATGGCCCTTTTAATTCAGATACTATTTATAACCAGACAAAATTATAGTTGTTTTCCATTAAATCAATAAACCCAAAGTTATTAAAATCCTCTTAGACTTTATTATTAGCAAACATGCATGTTAAGGAAAACAACTTTGTGTGTATTTAACATTACACATATCCCTAAATACCATTGAATTCAATGGGGTTTATGGACACACTTTAAAATCAACACATGCCTAAGTTATTTTGTGCATAAGGAATGTGAATTAGCAGCTNGTTATTTTGTACATAAGGAATGTGAATTAGGAGCTTCGTTAATTCCAGAAACATGATGACATCCAGCAGCAGATCTATCCATATTTATGATCCAGACTAAATAATTATTTTCTTTGATTGTTTGAAAAATATTTTTATCATTGGAATTCACATCCCTATCTCAATGAAAAATGTCTAATACTTTTAACATTTTTTCATATAAATAGAATTGTATTAAGCAGTTAGTATCTGATCTGGTTTGTCCATTCTCTGAGCCGTAATTTTTTGCATTTATTACATGGCTGCATTTGTAATTATGTCTTGAAAATTCTTCAACTAGGAAATAAGAATTCAGTTCCAAAGCACTCCATGTCAATTCTGTCTGCACAGAAGCTGGTAGTAGGCTTAATAGAGTCGATTTATGCAGCTGTAGGAGCTCTGCCTTAAGATTCATCTTGCTGAAGACTAACAACATTAAACACATTTTTTAATCAAACAAGAACCAGAGACTGTTTATTTTCATCCACAACAAGTGGAATCTTATAAAGACAGTCATCTGTCACTGAAATCAGAGGGAAGTTTTCTAGGTACTTCATTTAAAACTCAATCAGGTCTCAAAATATCCTGCACACATGCCAAGCAACTCCTGAAAGCGTTCTCAGAGCCATACTCATATGCTTGCAGCTTTGTGACACACTTGAACAACTTCTATTTGCTAGTGCTGCCTGAAAGAACTTGAAGAGGTTGTTTCTGAATGTTATTATGGGAGCTCAAATCTCATTATTCTCCCAGCCAAATGTAAGGTGAGTTCTGAATAGAATAAAAATGAGCTGCTGTTGTAATTTGCTGATATCAAAAGCTGCATTTATTAATTCAATAACAACACCTTATCTAAGTAGGCTTCAAAACAGAAAAAAAAATTTCATGCTCCTGCATTCTGTGTGTATGTTGTGGTGTTTATAGGGTCATTTAAAATGTGTTACTTCTAGTTCAGAAAGGGCTATTTCACTCAGATCTTTCAGCATATTAACTGTTAACATTTTCCTTTCCTGGTCTTTTCTCAGTAAGTAGAAAATATTCCACTGCTTCTTTTCATTAAAATTTAAATTTATCATTTTCCTTACCTTCTTGAAATAGCAACAAACTTCAACGCTTCATAAAATATGTTTAATTCCTAAAATTCCAAACTATGAAGTAATTTTTCTGAGGTTTTTTGATAGTATTTAATTTTTAATTTTTTCCTGGGATCAATAAATATCTCTGAAATCTGATGATATTTTGTTCTGAATCTGAATGCATAAAAATATATTAAATAAATAGGAAGCCTGCATCAAAAAATGCTCTTTGTCAGAAGCTCAGGTCTGGATTCTTTATTTATTCTCTGACATCAGACTAGTACCTTAGTAGTACCTTTTGGACATTATTTTCTAGAAAATAATAAAAAAAAAAAGTTAGCCAAATCATTGCTTCAGCCCATTTTCTTTTACATGATTTTTTAAAATTCCTACATGTCAAAAATATTTTACATATTTATTTAAAAAAATCCAAAAGCAGTAGAGAGGTTTTCCTTTTTGAACCACTGAAAATATTTCACTTACAGTCTTAAATTTTGCATATGTAGTCCCCAAGTATTTCAGGTTGAAAAGGACCTTAGGGGATCTTTAGTCCAGTCTCCTGATCAAAGAAGGTGAGCTGAGAGGTCTGTCAAGGTCAAGGCTGTATCCAGTAGGGTCTTCAAAACTGCTGAAGACAACTGTAAAAACTCTGGGGGCAGATTGTACTAGCGCTTAGTTATCCTCAGTGGTGGTTTGGAGTTTGGGTTTTGACTTTTTTTTCTTTGTTTTTAGTTCAAATACTTATGTTTCATGACCAAATTAAAAACTATGTAAGCATTAGCCATGGTAATCGTTAGGGTGATTCTGCTGCACCATTCTTATGACTTGATACATCATTTCATACTTTTTCACTTATGATTTATTTAACTTTGCTGACTTAGTATAGCACAGTTTCTCAGCAAGGGCTCATCCACAGGAGGTGTGCAGTATTAAAGATTTCTTCTTTTGTGTGTTGGGAAAATTCATCTCAAAAGTCAGATCAGATATTAGTAATATGGTTTTATCAGCAGTTTAATATAAGGCATGTGTTACCTGCGGTTTGGTGGGTGACTGAATGTTAGTAGGAAAGCTGCAAGCAAGTTTTATATTTAATGGTTTCCAGTAATTTCACCCTACACTGATATTTGACAGTGATCAGAAATTTGTTATCACATGTCACCATTAAATCTGTGGCCCCATCTCCAAATCTCCTTCAAGAGATGTATGTCTGGTACCAACCCTTTGCCATATAAAACATGAGAGACATAAGCCTTTGAAGATCCTTATGTTTGGCTATGGTTTTCTATAGGAAAACATGTTTAACATATATGGATTAGAAACCTTACTGTCAACAGTCAATATCTTAAAAATCTTCCAGTGAGGGAACTGATGTTGGCCTGTCTTGTAACAACATCATAAATGATGTTCTGAATAACATTTGGTGTTTCTGCTTATTAAATATTTGCGCAATTGATTCATGTGCCAGTCTCTTCAGTCCTCTTCTAGAAAGTGATACGGCTATCATATAGAAAAGTTTAGGCTTATTTATCATACAGCAAACAGCAGCTGCTATACATCAGGCGGAGAATATGTTGTAGATATTATACTAAGACTTAACATTCATATTTTATTCACAGCAATGCATGAAAATGATCTGCATCTTTTTATAGATTTTGTTACCTCAGCCTCTCCTAAATTCTATTTGCCTTCTGGACACTCACTGCTAAATTTATAATGAACCCTTGCAATAGGTGTTAGTCAGCTGATTAAAAGAGACTGTAAGTGATATAAGAATTAAAATTTATTTACCAAATCTTCCCATTTGGACTGTAGACAAAAAGCTCTTGCTTTCCAAGTATGTTTCAAAGGTCATTGAGGTGCTGGACTTTGTCCAGAGAAGGGCACCGAAGCTGGTGAAGGGTCTAGAAAACATGTCCTGAGAGAAGTGGCTGAGGTAGCTGGGGTTGTTTAGTCTGGAGAAAAGGAGGCTTAGGAGGTACCTCAGTGTTTTACAACCACTTGAAAGGAGATTGTAGCGAGGAGGGGTTGGTATCTTCTGCCATGTCTCAAGTGAAAGTACAAGAGGGAATGGCCTCCAATTGTGTCAAAGGAGGCCCAGATTAGATACTAGAATTTTTATTTTTCTTTGGAGGAGTGATCAGGCACTGGAACAGGCTTTCCAGCAAGGTGGTGGAATATTGTCTCTGGAAGTGTTCAAGAGCTATCTGGATGTAGCACTGGGGATATGGTTTGGGGTAATTATGATATTGCTAGGTTGAGGAGTGGACTGGATGATTTTCAAGGTCTCTTCCAACCTTGATGATTCTGTGATTATAACAGTCATGGCCGATGAACTGGCAGCACAGCACTTGTGTATTTGTCTCTTACTGAAAGAAGGCACTTTCCTCTTTGCTGAGTACACTGGAGAGGCTCATATGAGTTGACTGCAGAATCTGGCCCCTACACAAACACTTTCCTTTGCTTTGGCTCATGGCTGTAGTAAATTAAACAAAAACTCCGTTAGCTTGGCAGTTTCTGACACCAGTAATTTACAGCCACCTCTAGGGAGCGTCATGCACAGCCACAAGGAGTTCAAGCACAGGGTCTGGGTAACTGTAAACACGTTGTGCAAAGGAGATAAATACATGGATGTATTACTCCACTGGGTTGGTATGTGGTCAGAAGTACGTGCTGGTCTTGGAAAGATTTAAAGAGTCTGTAGGCCACAATACACAGAGTGGTCTAAAAAGTGGTAGCAAGGAATGAAGAATGAAATTTATTCTTCTGTAGTGCCTATTAGCTGCAAAGAGCTCATTGTTCTTAAAATGTTTATTTAGTGAGAGAAAGGAGGGTGGTGGTGATATTTTGGAGGCTTGGAAGGCTTAATTAGGAATGTGCATCTGACAAATAGGTACTTCTTTAGCTTGAGTCTTAAAATTATTTGTATTCCAGTGTTTATATGAGATTTTCTATTGTCAGCTACTCTAACTGTGTTAAATTTGAGTCTATATGGCATCAGAGGTTAATTTTATAATTCCCTGCTAGAAAATTTAAAATATTAGTTAACTAAGATTCTGTTAATTTCAGAGGACTATAAAGCTGTTTTTTTTTTTTTTAATTTTGTTTTTCCAGACACCAAACACAATCCCTAAATAAAGAAAAAATATTATGTGTGTGTTTCTGTATTTTTGTGAAAGTCTCTGGTATTAAACTGTACTGTTACAAATGTTTAAAGGGCTGAAAACCTGAGTAGAAAATTTTCAGTATCGTGTAGTTTATTGTATTTATCTGTGATACATGTTCCTGGATTCATTGAAATATCCAGCTAAGGTCCTAACCTCATGGAAGTCCTGGTAAAATATGAGAAGGCAACCCCCTGGGTAGTGTCAAAGCTGGGGCACGCATGTCCCATAAAGAGGATGAACCCCCTGCCTCCCTAATGCTCAGAAGTGAGAAGGAAGGGTGAACCGAGCTCCTGTCCCTCCCAGTGGTGAAAAGATCCTTCTGTAGAAAGGCATCTGCTGCTGGCTCACGCCTCTTCCTAAATTCAGCAGTAGTCTAGCTCCAAAGCTGGGAAGAGCCCTCAGCCTGTCCTTTCCTACTCCAGGCACTAAAAATACTTATCACTGTTCTCGATAATAATAACATGTAATTCAGGAAATAAGAACATGACGATAAAAGGTTCATTCAAGTAGCCAGAAAAAAAGAAAGTTGGAATATTGGTGTAGATATAAAGACTGGATTGTACGCTGTTTGAGTTGGTCTAAGGAATGATATCCTTAATTCTGACTGCCATACACCTTAGACAGGTCTAAGGAATGATATCCTTAATTCTGACTGCCATACACGGTGTGGTAACAAGGATCATTCCTTTCTGGGAATTTCAAATCTGACAGCTCACCTATAAAACACACCTATCAGGCCATGTGCAGGAGGGAAGGTGTCCTGCCCCTTCCTGAACATGCAGGAGCCTCGCAAACCTACAGTCACTTTTCTCCAAATAATGTAGTCTACTGGAGGTAATTGTCCATGAGAACTGCTGAGTGCCAACTATTTTAATGGATAAATAGGCAAGCTGAGTTTGTAACTGGAAGAATTTATTTCTCAGGAGCCCAGTATGGCCTTCTGTAAGTGTGAATCCTGATCTAGACTTGTGTCACATTTAAAAGCAGCCAAGTAACCTGGGGAGTTAGAATCAGCCATTATACAGTTGCAGGTAGTGCCCCAACAACAGAAATTAGTGTGGTTTGATTAGATTTGCCTAATAGCTTACCTAGATTGCTCCTGAAGAAATTGGATGATCTTTTAAATGGAAAACAAAACTTTTTTTTTCCTGTGCACGGTTATAGCATTTTCCTAACCTTTACACTGTGTTGAACAGAAGTGAAAAGAATTTGTTATTTTCAGGATCTTGTCTTTTTAGGTGCTACTCTCTTTATAAGAAAAAAAAAAGAAAGAAGGAAAAGAGAGCTGAATGAGAACGAAATTACAAAATAAATTGTATATTTTAATATTTTAAGAAAGATTATTAAAGATATTTTGCAATATTAAAGAACAAACTGAGAAAAATCACAATTTGTTTTCAAATTTACAGTAGAAATTTTTTTTGCTTTCACAGCAATGGTACATGACTAATTGTCTTTTTTGAACTTTAAAAGTAGAGCAAAGAGTTGATCGAGGATTATTTTCTATTTCACATAATCTAATGTACTATTCTAACTCTTACTAGAATTCATTAAGTTTGGGGAAAAAATAGATGAAATATCTGATTTGAGTCACTTTGAAATAATATTCAATAGCAGCTTTATCTGTCTTTTATCTGTGCTTTCTCACTGGAATAATAAAATTAAGGAATTTTGTACCTAATTAGTTGCAAATGATGAATTTAGCACTAATTAATCTCCATTTTTTTCAGCTTGTTTTCTTCCTACAACCAAAACTCAATCAGAAATATCAGAGATACCTAAACCAGATAGTCGACGTGTTCAGTGTGATATTTGTTAATACCTTTCAGTGTGACCTAGAACAGATTATTCAGGGAGGTTGTGGAGTCTCCATGATTGGAGATGTTCAAACACTGTCTGGACGTGGCCCTGAACAACCAGCTCTAGGTGAAAATGATTTAGCAGGAGAAGTTGGAGCAGGTGATGACCAGAGGTCCTTTCCAACCTTAGCTCTTCTATAGTTATGCAAATGTAGATTGGAATCAATAGAAATAAAAGAATAGTAATACTTGTCCCACTCAGATCCACCTTCTCCCCACCCACGCATTTCTATCTATGCAAGTATTTGATCAAATAAGACAAAATAATACATGGACACTCAAAATTTAGTCTGTTTTGGGAAAGGAGAAGTAATTCACCATGCTCTAACTTAGGAGAAAGCCTATGCTTACTTATATCCTCCTGTGATCCACCCCTCGTACATCACTGTGATTCCCCTGGAAGGAGTGGAATTATAATGGAGAAAAACTGATAAAATGCACTGATAAATAATGCCCGTATGTTCATAAGAGGAAATTTATTCCTAGCTTATGCCTTTCATAATTGATTGTTACTTAGAACAAATATCACACTGAAAACACTGTGGAGGGAATAAGATCCTCTGGCTTTAACTGTGTTGGATTTCCTCTGTAAGTATTAGATTTGAACTCTATCATCTTCTTTTCCTTTATTTCCCCATTTATTGCTTTTTTAGTTGCATTTGCCATTTCTGTAGTACTGTTAATAAGGGAACTCTTATCCTGAGTGTAGTACTCTTACTGTATCCTACAGTACCTAAAGCATATCTGAAGGATTTATCACTTTCCATGGATCTACAGGTAATTTAGCCTTTGATTGTGGTTCTATATTATGCAGTGCTAAGTTTCGCTTGTTCAGAGTAGTGTTTCCTACAGTAGATGAGTAAATGTGTCATATTATTTCACAGTTGTGTACAGCTGTAGTACTCAACATTTTCATGAGATACACTAGGTGGAAGGGACATGATTTTAAATAATGTAAATGTCTAAATGCACAAATAAATGCTTAAGGATATTACCACTTTTACAGACAGAAGAAAGAAGAAAAGATGTAAATTTTATTTCAAAATTTTCATCACTTCAAGGAAAGCTGCAATATTTATGAATATCAGAATATTTTCTAAAAATACTTAAGGTGAAATGATAGCTACAAGGAAAATTGAGACTTGTTTTTTTCTCTTTGTGTACAGGCATTTTGTCTATCCTCTTCACCTGTGTTCCCACAGACCATAGGCTCGTAATCATTTTGTTTAACATGCCTTGGTAGAAAAGCAGGCTTTTATTCCTATGACTTCCTTCTTGAAAATATGTATATTTATTGCTCATTAATTTCCATTTTAGTAAAAGAGTCTGTTCACATATACAATAAAATCATCAATTTAATTAATTTTTAATTTTCTGAAAATTAATTATCCTTCATTCTCTGGAACGTCTGTCTCTATGAATGAATGAGCAAATTATATTTAGTGTAAGCTACTACAGGGCACTTTACTTTGGCTGATCCAAGCAGCCAGCACAGTCTTTTAGCAGAGTGAGAACATTTCTTTCAGAGCTGAAGATACAATATGTGTCAACTCTAGGAGCCTTAGAAGGGCTGTCAAGTACTAAATCCAAGGTTCTCTGATCCCTTGAAACCTAAGTGGCAAATAAGGTCTTACAAGTAAACTAAAAGGTGAAGGAAATTCATACCAGTACAGCAGTTCTACAGTGTCCTGTAGAAAAGGACACTATTTAATTTGATATGTTTCACTAATTTGGATAGAAATCACCACAACTGTATAACAATGGGATCTACTAATCTTTAAAATTAATTTAGGGGTTTTTTTCCAAAGAAATATGGGATGATACAACAAGAAAAATAATGCTCTGTATATTAAAGTCTTTCTATTATTTAATTTTATTATAATAAAATTAAAAGTTGAAGTATTTAAAAGTGTTCAAAGTGGTTTATCTTTCATCATATCAAACTTAATGGTGAAACAGCAGATTTACCCATTGTGGCAACAGGCAGACAGCAGTTACCTCCAAGCATAAGTGATTCACCTTTCAGTGATCAGTGTCAGACTTCGCTGAATCAAGATAATGATGTGCAGATAGTTAACGAACACCTCTCCTGAGGGGGTTCATTCTCACACCAAGCTTTTAAAGAAGGTGATGATGCTGATCTTCTGCTGTCACAGAGTGATAAGAAAGTTCACTGTTAAGTTTTAATCACTAAGGTTCTAAATACTCAACTTTCTGCTGCAAGTGGAGGGGAACTAAGGCAGCAGAATCTGCCCTCTCTTTGGCAAACTTCGGGGTCTAGTGGCTTCTGAAACCTGGGCTTCTGGGTTTTGCTGAGTGTGAGAAAGCTTTCTGGAAGGAAGGACTAGCTGTACACTGCTCCTGGACCACAGAGCAAATATATACAAATATGTACAGCATATATTTTATATAGAAATATTCAGGTGATGTATCTCCAAAAATCATCTCTTGGAAAGTCAGGTTGCAGATTTCCTTATATCTGCTACAGTTGAAATAAATTGATGGGGAAAAAAAACCAAAAAAAAAGCAGGTATCAGAAGTAAGAGAACAAGTCATTATCTTTCTAACTGAAGTGTTAAAAAGGACTCAAAAACCTTTGCCTTTTGCTTCTATATATGTGGGAGCATGGTTTGTTAATATACAGGAAGACTAAGATGTTTTGAGCTACCAGAGAGGAGAGGCTGAAGATGAGTCAGTTACTTCTGACCCATATCTGCAGGAGTCATTTTAGTAGAGAGCAGTCAGCCCTCAGATGACCATTGTTTTGCCTAATATAAGGCATGGCCAACACTGAGATGTCAGGTCTCTGAAACTCAGATCTACTGAATTAATTTTCAGTAATAGGAAATTTGAGGAAAAAACCCCAAAGTTATTTCTCCTCTCTTTTGTTATCCTGGAACAATTTTCACATGACACTTGGTAAATAATTTAGCTCAATAGAGTTTTTACAGAATTTTCTATTTAGGAAATAACTCAAAATTGCTCTAGAGAAGGAAGTTGCATCCATTTTTTTATCTACTGGATAATGCTTTAATGGGCATGGGAGATAGCTTTCATTTTCTTATTTACTTGAAGGAGTCTGAGCTCACTTTTTTCATCTGACATTTTCAGCCGTCACAGGACTCAGACCCCTATCTGTAACAGCTGTGAAATTGCAGACAATTTTAGCAGATTGATTTGATCCTGCCCTATGTAATTTGTCTAATCAAGTGATAGTCTAGACTAATTCATAATTGTAAACAAATACAAATACTTTCTGAACACGTAAGTTTCACATAGAATTCTGCAGGAGTTAGAGACAACTGCCTTTGATAATCAGATCGCAGAACTGCAGGCAGAAGACATATAAATTGCGGTGTGCAGCTGTGTACTTCATTTATTATCTATTCTAGATCTGAGAGGGAGGTGAGAATCCCCAAAATACCAAGGACTGTAATCACCATGATCATTATTAATCTTTACTCACCAGCTGCACACACACACACACAGACACACACACACACACACAACTTTGCTTTTGGCACCTGGTTAAGCCCTCATACGTGCCATGTTGATTCAGGAATTGGAGAGAAGGCTTATAAGCAAATAAATAGAACCATTTCAGTTCTAAATATGGAGCATTTTGATTTACCTTAAGATGAGAACCAGACTTAATAGTTAGGGGTTTATTTTTATGCAGTGGAAAATTTACTGGATGTTCTATCATACAGAAGGTATGAGAAAAATTGCACATTTATTCATTGTATTTTTTTTAAATTTTAAAATATACCTGCTTCAAGGTTGGAGTGAAAACCTCAGTGAAATACTGTTAACTGCAGGGAAATTATTTTTAGAAAATTTTAAGATTGCTCCAAAGAGGAAATTTATGAGGTCTGTACATAACAGCTACAAGATGGGAGGAAGTTAGTGTGCGTTTGCTGCCAAGTACAAAGCAAATTCAGTTTGTAAAACTACTTAAATATAAGTAATTCCAGATTTTATTTTAATACATCCAAACAGGAAACAAAGCATCTACTAATGTACAGAAAGTCATACTTTTCTGTAGGTTATTAGAAGGATGAAAACACCCCCTAAAATCCTGCATAGGAAAAATGAGATTAAGAAAGAATTTTTACCTGCCCTTAGCTTCTTGACACACATCTGCACAATCTGTATTTGTCTGGTGAAGACTACAAATTAAAAGCAACTCACAATTAGCACACGAAAGAAAATTGGAATCTTCTTCTTTTTTCTCCCTTAAATGAAATAAAAGAGCAAGCACTTATGGAAGAACCTTAGTTACTGTTTTTCATTTAGAATTTCTATTGATCTGTGGACAGAGGAGGCAATGATTTTTCTCTCTATGACAGCAGGTCCTTCCAAGGACACCAAACATGGATGCTGAACTTAACCATCTGAACCAGGGAGTTTATTTAGCAAAAAGGAAGTCTGATGCAAAATTATCTCTGGAGTGCAACATGAATACTGTCAGCAATACAGTCTATACCAACAGACAAAAGTGGAACACCTGCTAAGATTTTGTTCAGCAGTCATGCGTTTTAGGTAGTTTAGTAGGGATTTATGAATTTACAGTGACAAAAATGATTCTATTGATTTAAACTACTCAAATACCTCCTTGTAAAACCTGTGCAAATCAGTAAGATCCTGACTTATGCAGCTAAAACTTTTGGCTCTTCAGGGATCTCTGATTTGTCTTTGTTTGTTTGTTTCTTGGAAAGCTTGAGCAGTTTACCTGTAAAATGGAGGACATAGAAGAGGAAATTCCATTTTCTAATATTATGCTGCCAACCCAATGAAATATAAGTGCCTGAGCCAGAACTCCATCAATACAAAAACATGAAATGGAATTGCAGCCTGAGCCTGTTTGATAACGCATTCAATGACTTTGAGATGCAGAAGCACAGTCTGGGGAACGTAACATTTGATTTAGGTGTCCTCGGCAAGGTTTTACCAGGTCCATGGCTGAGCCAGCACTCCTTTGATTATGTGACTGTTCAGTAATGTGTCGTGACTGGGGAGAAGGCACTGAGGAGATGAGTGGGTTTGGGGTAGGAGAGTTAGATGGGGAGTTGATTCATGGAACTATGATATTGATCTAGTTAGCATTTTTTATTATTATTACGTATTTTTATGTGTAGTACCTTTTGTGATAGAAGTGCTGGCTGCCCTGGAGACCTCAGCTTTGGTTCATTCTGCTGTGGTTACTTCTCACCTTTGGATGGCTTTCACTGGCCCCTTGCTCTTCTCCAGCTCTGTGAGTTATTTCTATTTTTAAACCTCCGCTGTTTTGCTGGGGTTAGCTTTTCTTTCTCTCTGAGCTTTAGCAATCCTGGCTGTGTTATCTCAATTTCCTCTGAGTTTATGACTAATTTCATCATCTTAGAAAGCCAGGGAAATTTTCATATTGCACAGAGAGTGGAAGGAACAGTCTGCTTCTCTACTGACCATAGCACAGTTCAATTTGAGTGCAGGACAATAGCATTACCATTGCAATAATTTATTTACATCAGTGTGGAAAACATAGGTTCTAACCAAATTCATGGTGTGACTCTCTTCCAAAGAATAGCTGAGACACTGAGAGAAAATGAGATTAAAATCGTCCATGAGAAGCAATCAGATATTTCCAGTAAGGCATTACTGGGGGTAAAAGTTACAAGATTTTAGACACCATTTGGTTAGTTTGCAAGAATATGCCGGTTCCACTGACTAGGATTTTACCTCCCTAATGGAATATCCTGGCCAAAATGAGAGAGAACATCTCACTGCTTAAAACACAGAATAACCAATAGCCTAGTGGTGGTGGTCTTCCAAAATGCAAGTGACCGAAATGCTCGCTGGAGTACTGACTAGAAAATAAGCCTCACCCATCCTAACGAGTGTCCTGTAAGATGTCCAGGTATGTCTACATAAGGAAGAGAAAAGACACCCCCATTTTCTCAATCTAATGGGAGTTCACAGTGACACTCAGTGCACATTTGATGCAGTGTCCCAGCTCCTTCCTGCTTGCTACCACACTCCTTGCCAAAGACACTTGGCAACTCCCTTGACAAGAAATATATCTTTCTATAACTTGACAATTTATGACTCTATTTGCAATGAAACATTTGAAATTTAGTGGTAGACCATTCTGTATATTCTTGGAAGCCCAACCACCTACATGGTGACAGACATTCAAGGAATTTGCCATTGGAAAATAATTTTGCAATGCCTAGAAGTGTGGTATGCGTGCTTATGCGTCAGAACATTTAAAGTCAGTTTTATCACTTCAAACATATAATTCTGCTCTTTTCTATCTTAAGGCTGAATAAGCATCATTTGTTTGCCTTTTAAAAGACTTGTTTTCTTGTTGCTTGTTCTTGGACTGTGTGACATCCCACAGTAAAACAATGTTCAGATAATTTTCTCTCTTCTCTTCCTAAGTTTCTTGAAACATGTTTCTATTTTGTACCCTCATTAACAAATTCCTTGCTTAAGACCTTAGCATGTGTTCCCTATTTATAAGAATTAAAAGGTTTATTTTGAAACAGACTTTACAGAGAGTCTACTATGAAGTCTAAATACACCAGAAAACTGATTTGAGGATAGGTTGCCAAGAATCCTCAAAACTTGCTTTGTTGGTATTAGGGAAGCCACAAAAAGACTATTTTTTTTGTCTTTCACTGTTCAAGCTACACACAAACAGGGTGGGATGTAGCCCTTCAACCTTACGGATAGAATCAAGAAAAAAAAGCATCACAGAAAACGTTTGCTAGCTACTGTCAAAATTCATCCTCTTCCTATGACTATAATGACCAAACATTCCTGTCCTACAGCCTCCCTCTTCCAGACCTTCAAGCAGTTTTGTGTTGCAAAATCTGGATCTTCATTATTTACCCAAGCTGTGTTTTTTGAGGTACTGCATTGTGTTGTCAGCAGGTTCATTCTTTAGCATCACAGAGATCAATGCTGGATGAAAGACAGCAGGCTACCTCTCCACGGCTAACAAAATAATTCAGGGATTATACAGTGCCTTGTCATGACAGCACAGCACAGGTCATTTCTGCCATTTATCACCATTCAAGGCAGGCACCCCAGCAGCAGAATTGCCAGTGTTCTCATTTGTTTTGGTGGTAGGTATCACCTTTGACTTTGCAGCCGAATTTCAAACTATCATTAAAAAATCATTACAACCCCAAGTGGGACATTGTGAACCTATGCTTCATCCAGAGTAGTTTTCCTGGGCTCTCACAAAGATGAGAGCAGCAATATCAGCAATGTAAATAAACTGCCATGCCATCAACATTTTTATTGTGGCCTTCTTCAACCCAGTGCTTCTTTTCAGCCTCCCGGTGAGCACAAAGTGAAGTCCTTTTTGCATCAGTGAGAGAGTGAGGAAACTGTGTAAACTTGCACCAAAGCTTATGCAGATCAGTATTGGTGCCATGCTATTCATTTTCCATAAGGAACTTCATTTTGAAATGCCTTGATGCCCTGAACATCAGTGCTTTCTTTGAGAACTCTAGTACCTGTAAAATCCACAAGCCAGTCTTTGCCTGCTTTAAACTGCCTAGGCCTCTTTTTATTAACGCTGCACAGTGAATTATACAGCAGATTTCTGTTTGCCTAAATGCTTTATAACACTCCAGTTGCATACATGCTTTTAACTAAAAATAGTTAACTTAAAACAGACTAAAGCTGTTTTAATGGATATCCAGTAAGGTAAGTTATTGATACCACAAACTGCTGTGGGACATGTATTATGTATTTTACAGGAAAGAAATAATTTTCTTCTTTGAGTCTGAAACTTTTCATTTCCTGACCAGAGACAGTTCTTAGCCTCTTTTTCAGCCAACTTCTTCTAATTGGCACAATATCTACCAGAGTGAAAAAATAATGGCCTTTCTTTACAGAAAACCTGAGATTTATGTATCAAGTGCATCAAGCAGACAAAGCTGTTAAATGCAATGACATGTTTCTTACTCAAAGCACACAGAGCAGCATCACACAAAGAAGCTGTTTCAGCACACTTGCTTAGCAAAGCCTAACTCCTTTCTTATGAAAGTATGTTGCTATGATTGCAGTAAGAAACCTGAAATTTATATCACATTTAAAGCCATGTAAAGGCTCTAGCCAATATAATCTCAAGGAATTGATACAGTTTATCTGTCTGTCAGTGTACTTGCTTGAAGAGTGAAAATTCTGCAGAGCCTTTTTATAAGTTAAAGATTTTTGTTTTCCCAGAAAAATAAAATATGCTATTACACACCATGAAGAAAGATTTCTCTGGGGAAGATCTATCTGCATGGAAACTACAGCCTCTCATATCTGTGAACCCAGAGCCATGAATTTTCTGTTCAAATTCAAAATCAAAGGTCATGTAATGATTTTGTCTGGGAATTCTGTGAGGGCCCTGGAGACACAAGCATCACAAGGACACAAAATAGGCCAGATTCTGGTGCTTACCAGCATTACCTACAGCATCCAAGCACTTACATGTGATGGAAGGAGGCCATGCCTCCATAGGACTGATCCCTATAGATGACAAACAAATTTAGAGCTCTTGCTGATGTGCAACTTCACTCCTCCTATGGCTAACATTATCCTGCAGTGTGGCACAGCAGTATTTTATAGAGGGCAAGTCTTCTATTCCTTCCTAAAGGAAGGACTCCTCATTATGCACTGTACTTCAGAGACTGTAAGGGATGTATCTCCCACGCTGGGGGACTCTGCAGGATGGTCCCCCTGGTGCGCGTTCCCACTGACATCACAGAATGGGAACATCCAGCAGAATGGGGTGATGAGGGTAGCAAGAGGCTTCATGGGGTTCTTCTGGAGGGATCTTGGAATGTTTGTTTACAAGGCTCCTGACAATGGCACTGCACTTTCTAGATTTGGAAAAACTGTCACTGGCTTTCTTGGAAAGTTCTGTCTTCTTACCTATTTGCTGTGTACAGTTTGCTGAAATTTTTGTGTGTTTTCAGCTATCACTGTTTCCTCTTACTTTTGACTTCCAAAGCATCTACAAAACTTTCTGTCTCAGTCAAAAACAGCACAGGAAAATACTGAGAGACAAAGGGATTAGAAGCAGAAATGAAGTAAATATTATTTCATCCCATGAAGTAATATATAAAACACAGGAGAAACAATCTTGTTATCTGGAAGTTTGAAAAAAGTTCTACGAAAAGCAAGTTACCTTTTTCAGGAGAAAAAGAAGTGTTTTCTTGCTTGCTATTATCTGGTTGTGCCAAATGCTGAGAGAATTAAAAAGAGAGAAGGTATTTACAATTCTGATGGAGGAGTAGGTGTTGAAAACGTTACGTATGATTGCAAGCATGATGCGGTCTAGGCAGCTACGGACTGTCTAGTACACTGTGCAAGGAAATGGCAGATCACTGCTCACCAAGCTCTGCAAGGCTCGGCTCTGCTCCTCACTGGCACTGATTAACCTTTATGATGTGCTGTGGGCTCTGTGTTCTGCCTCGGGGGAGCTCAGTTATCCTACTTGAAGAACATGATTAATATTTCTATTCTGTTTTGCAAGGGGGGAAGGAGAAAAGGATGACAATAGATACGTACATATTTTCATCTTCTTTCAGAAAAAAGAAAAAAGGAGGAAGGGTTCCACTGTGGGTAAAATGGTATCCTGCTGGATAGCAGGGTTCAAACATTGAAAGCTCTTGGGTTCAATGATTGAAGGACCTAAAATGAGATTAGATGCTTCTAACGTAATTGCAAAAAAGACATGAACTCTTTCCTGTTACGATGTTTGTGTCACTCATGGCACTCTTGCAGCAATAGCAAGAAACACAGGAACTGCATGAAGCCTCCAGTCCCAGCCTCTGCCAGATAAAATGTGTTCATTTATCTGAAGGTGGGATTTTGACTGCCTGTTGTGTGCATGTAATCTATGATAAAGATCCTGAATACTTATCAAAACTAGATGTTTTAGGGACAGGGAGTGACCAGAGCTTCCAATTTGATGGAAAATTCACAAGCAAGACACTATTTTTAAATGTTTGTAATATTTTCACTTTACCTTTGTTTGTGCTGTATTTTGTGGTTGTTTCCAAGAACTGAGAATTGTACTTTTCTGTAGAAGACCTAAAAAGGACATTTCATCTTTCCTGTTTGTCACTACTCCAACTGTGCTGGCACCCAAAAATATTCTGCATTTTTTTCAAACAAATAAAGATAATTTGCATTAAAATAATCAATGTAAATTTACACATACATTTCAATGTATATGTAAATAATTTTGAAAACTTGCTCCTGTTATGTGGTTATTTACCACAGCATTGATAAGTATTTGCAAATGAGGCACCATGACCTGTGCAGTTCAATGAAGCATTAAAAGAAAAGATTAATTGCCCTTTTTTACTTCTCAAACTCCATTCTCTTCTCTGCCCCCTTGTTCTGTTGAGTGCTTGCTATTTTTTCTGAAAGCTCTAGGAAAAAGCTCTACTTAATTTAAATATATAGCTCAGGTTTTTTTACTGACATCTATAATCCATGAAAGCAATATTGCCTAACTTCTGGAGTCAGCTGAAAGGATCCATGATATTACTATAAAAAATGTATTTATCAGGTGCTTCCCATCAGCTTTTACCTCAGATAATCATGGTAATAAAATATTATGTTAGACCTATTCTCTTGAAAATACATATGGTGGGCTCAAGGAACTCACATGAATAATTTTTAATGTTATTTCAGTGGTCAAGTCCAAGCATAGCTGCAAAAGTAGTCACCTTAGAGGGAATGCTTCAGATTTGATTTACAATTTATCTCAAATCCCAGAAAAGCCATCTACATCTGGTTTTACCAGTGCTTGTCTTCCTTCAGCGCTTTAGTAGTCTTGACATAAATGTTAGATAAAGATTTATCAAAAGTTCAGATTTATCAGATATGCATTTATTTCAGGGACATTATTGTTTTTAAATGTCTGCTTTGCATATAGTTTTTGTGAGTTGCTAAGCTAAATCTTTTTTGGTTCATTTCTGTTTTAATTTAAGCAATATTAAATGGATTAAACTGATCCTTTCTGTATCTCTACAGACGTCACTGAAGTCACATTAGGGACATATTAAACATGTTTGTCTCATCAAGCATCAGGGAAATATGCTTGGAAAATGCTTGGAATTCAATGTCTTTTGATGCCATCTGAATATAAAATATAAATTCCTACAAAGATTATCTAGTCTGACAGGGTTCAGAATTTCATTTCAGTGGATAATATGGAAACAAAAACTTAAAAAGATGGCAACAAGGGCACAAATATTATATATAAAAAACTAATTAAATAATAATTGTTGCAAACAGAATCATTGTGAGTTACTGTAATTTTGAGGATTTTTTCTTCCTTTGATTCCACCCCAAAGTATTGTATTTAAATTTTTAAAGAAGTTTAAAAAAGACAATAAGCACAAAATGAAACACATGAGGCTCTTTTTGAATATCAGGAAACATTTTTGCACTCTGTGTGTGACACTAACATAAGCTGCCCAGGGTTGTTGTCTCCATCCTTGAGGATATTCAAAAGCTGTCTGGACAGGATCTGGGGCAACTGACTCTAGGAGATCCTTCTTGAGCAGGGAAGTTAAGACCAGGTGATCCCTAGAGATACCATCCAATCTCAAGCATTCTGTGATTCTGTCATTGAAGCCAAAGATGATCCTAAAGAAAAGACCTTTGCACAAACTTCTATTGCCCTAATGTTTCCTTTCCAAGAAAAGGAAAGTGAAAAGGGCCTTCCTGCACAGTTATGCTTTAACATTAGATTACAAGGGAAAGACTAATTGGAAAGAAATAATAAATTATTCCTCAAATTTGCATTTCTTCTTTTTTTTGGAGAACATGATCCCATTAGAATCATAGCTGCCTTAACATTCAGTATTAACTGATTGTTCTGCCTTTGATTTTGTACAGCAAATTTATACTGAGCCACATTATTTAGACACTTTCATTAACCGTTGAGACTTTTATTGTTTCAAATCTGGCAATAAAAAGCATGTTTCTTGAAATCAGCTTTGTAACCTGACAGCACTGGAAATAAACCCTACAGTCCTTTAAATTAAAACACTGTCTCAAAACCAGCTTATGCATCTCTGCATTTCCTGTTCAACAGTTTTTATTATAAGACATAGAAAAAAAGAGAAAAGATTTCTTTAATTCTCTCATTATCTCACACATTTCTCCTATGGATGCTGCATCTGAACTGCATTTATTTAAGAAAACAAGGTCCATTTTCCCCCAAAGTTACAGAATTTTTTATTTGCAGAATGAAAATTTATCCTGAAACTCTTTACTCATGATCAATTTTTCTCTACTTTTTTCCCTACTATTCCCGGTTTGCTGAGGCTACAAGGTCTTGTGGTTCTGCTCTCTTTGATGAATTGAAGTCCTGAAGGTATCTCCGGTGATGAGAAAAGTAAAGCTCTATTTCAAAAGTTTTTTCATGGAAAGTATTTCAACAGCAAATGCAATTGTATACAAACAGAATTAGTAGAATAGGAACTTTTCCTAACATACAAAAATCTTCTGAAAAATGGGGATGTCTGCAATTGTTCTAGCAAAACAATTTTAACTGGATAAGAACTTGTTGAACACATTATTGCTTATGTGGAGAAGAATTCGGTTGTTGAACCATACTGTTACCACTGCGTGCACCTCTGTTTTGTGAAAATTTGGGAAAGGGAGTCCCCATTCTTTTCCTGGTCAGCTACAGATACAGCCAGCCCAGGGATGGCAGAGCCTTCTGCTTCTTGCTTGGTGTATTTTCTGTCTGTCCAAGACCCCAGGAGAATTTCACAGATAATATTGCAGAGTAACCAATTTGGCACTCTAAATCTGGTACATTAGAACTCTCACTATCACAAATGCACAAATAGGGTGGTACTGATGCAATAAATCTGGGCACATTTGCAATACCAGATAGCATGAGTTACACTATAAGCCTGGGAACATTCATTAAGATTCCAGATTCACAAATACTGCAATTTATTGATTGGTGCGACAGAATTAGGTTCAGAAATCGCTGTTGATAAATACACTGATATCAGAAATCTAAGCAATAATAACTCTGCAGAATAAAGCTTATCCAATAAGCATTCCTGTGGGGGAGGAGATGGGTACAGCCTTTTGACCCACAGGACACAGAAGCAGACTCTCCTCCGACCTCCCTCTCCCCTTGAATTACATTTATATTGTTTTCTTTGAGAGTGGAGAGAAGTATTCATTTGATATGACTTCATCATTAGGTGGAGTTTGAGTGACTTTAGTCGTACATGTAAAGGATGTGCAGATTTTTACTTCATTAACATATCCAGGGGCATGAAAATCAAATGTATTTTCAAGTTAATGAAACATGGCTCATCTTTTGGTTGCTGTTTGGGTCATTCCTTTGGCTTGTTTCCATTCTTGCATTGATTTAAACAGAACATGACCACAACCCCTCAGTACCACACCATCCTTTGTTTCCTGCCTCTTCCAGGGCAGTACACCAAGTTCCCTGAAAGTCTCTGCTCCTAAGGTTTGCAGACAGTTTGTTTCTGCTTAACTATTGCCAACATGGCACTTCTCCTTGCTGAGTTTTGTCTTTCAGTATTTTTCCACAATCTCTCCCACTGAAATGTTCCTATTATCATTTGGTTTTTTTCCAGGGACCTAAAAGTTATTGCAGTCAGATGAGAGAGGAAAACAGAATACATGATAGCATTGCCATTATAGCTTTTGCTTTTCTATTTAAAAAAAAAAACATTGAAAGCTCTTTTTGTATCCTGGATTTTGCTTTATTCCTGTCACCTCTTATCATTCTATAATCACAGTTTGCTTCCACTGAAGTGGAGTCTGAATTAAGAAAATGCTTCAGACTCAAACCTCAAAATTTTGGCAGTTGTCCTTCAGAGGAAGAAAATTGGTCCTGTGCAAGGCCAGGAGCTGGGTTCAATGATCCTTGTGGGTCCCAACTCAGCATATTCTGTGATTCTGTGATTAAGGGCAAAGACAGCTGTGGTTTCCTGAAGTGCAAAATAAAACATGCATATCATACAGCTGGAATGTAGGCTACTGTAGGAAGGATATGATATGTTAGAAAACAGTTATTGAAATAGAGACTTGATGAAATATTTAGTTTCATTTTGATAGTGTGAGCAACAGCAGGGACACTTTCTCTATTTTTCCAGTCAAGAGAGGCTCAGGTGAGAAAAGCTGAAACACTTGTTTGGTGTAGTCTTATGTTTACAAGGTGCTATGTCCAGGTGTTGGGATGCTATGTCCAAACCTAGAGTCTAAATCCTGTTTTTGTAAAAGGAATCTGATTGTCAGCTTCCTGAATCTGTGCTTTGGTTCTTCTCAAATTTTGAAATTTATGATAACCTTTCAGATCAGGAGTTGTCTATGCTTAGCTAAATATTCAGTGTAATCAGACAAGGTCTAAGGTCTTTCCTAGCTATTGAAACCCTTTTATAGATTTTCTTTTCCAAATAATTTTTGCTTTTAGGCTTATTAATTTTTGGTCATACGGATTTCTTAGATTTACTGTGGTTTTTTCCTGCTTCGCCAGTTGCCAAATCACAAGTTGATCAGTTTAAAGAAATGTAAAATGCTGTGAAGGTTTAAGTTATTTATCAATAGTTAGCAGGCAGCTGAAAAGCCACTTTTATAACATCTGCCTGTGATTTTGCCAAAATACAATGAGAATTAACATTTTATTGGCTGCTAAAAAAAACCCCACAACAAAAACCAAACAAAAAACACCAACAACCCCAGAAAAATAATACAAAAAAGCACTGTAAGAACAGCACTGGTGGCATTCATTTAAACATCAATGTAATGTAATATAATGCAGTGTAAACTTCAGATACTGCTCTCACCCTCCTTGGCGACTGTGAAAACATTTGCTAATTGCCTATACTCCCACAATCCTCCTTCCTTCTGCTGAGACTCGCCATCAGTAGCTGCATAATCATCAGTCTTTGAAGTCTGTAGCAGTCTGCTAACAGAGCAATTAGTTGAAGCACCAAGAGCCAAAGGTGGTAGATGTGTTCCTTTTTTTTGTGACATATAAACAGCGTTTATCATGGGCTTGCAAAAGATTAATAATATACACATGGATTTGCTACATGCTTTTATTTTTTTCTGTTTGAACAAGGTAAATGAATGCCAGCTATTATTTTTTGAAAAGAAGGTTGTCAGGCCACAGAAGCTGATGTGTCAGATCTCAGGATCCTGACCTACAACACGTCATGTGGCATCAAGGATCCGCGTCTGAACAGCTGAACTGCCATTCGTCTGATTGAATGTAGTAATTTTATATTGAAAGCAGCTATCTGGACCTCCATTTTTGTCAGTGGGAAGAAACAGATTAATTCCTTCTTTGAAGTGCTTTATTTAAAGTATATACGTAATGGTGCATTGCCATTCTGAGACAGTTTTATGATATTAATCAAAATGGACATAGTCATTGTATTAGTTGGACCTCAAACCAAAATGATCTTGCCTGGGCACGTGGATATAGGAACAATATTGAGTATTACTGGGTAATAGCAAAAGACCTGGTTTAAGTTAATTTCTCAGAATTTTTACTGTTACCTATTGCATTGCAAAGTCATAGACACACTTCAACATTTTGGGATGCCTTGAATATTATTTTCTTTCTTTTTCAAATACATAACCTTCAAAATCATCTCCACAGAAAGTCTTGTAGCTACAGCAGTTATACGACAACAGTCCTTTAAAAGCTGTTGCATTGATCTGAAGGAGCTCGTCAAGGCATTTTTACAGATAATTCCACAGTATCTGCTTCTCCTTTTAATGTGCTTAGTGAAGAAAAAGGAGATAAATAATAGCATTCAAGAAAATAACACTTGTTTGTATTAAGAATTATTCATCTGAAATGAATGACAAGAACAAAGCATAACAAAAGTGACATAATTATGCCCTGATAATCCAGTCCTTTTTTATTAATAAAAATTGTTTAAAAGAGAGAGCAATGTAGAATCCTGTTTCCACCTCCATCCACCTTTCATTTTTTATCTTGAGTGAAGTTTCAGATTTTTTCAAAGACTGGAGGCAGATGAAAGTGAGCTGAAGAATCACCTTTGTTGCAGAGTAGTGGAAAAAAGGAGAAAGGAAAAAGAATAGTATGCATATTGTTATTATGTGATAGTCAGTGCAAACAGAACTCTAGGGTGCTGCCCAAAGACAGCACCTCTTTACTGAAACGATTTACTATATGCACACTCTGAGCCACAGATGCATAATTTCAATAACAAAAATGCCTTGTAAATATGTTTTACTGCATCCACTACAGCTTGGACAATGCAAACTGAATTTGTTTCTGTAGACAGAAATGTTTATTAAAGTGCAGTTTGTTACACAGACAGGCTAGAGACACACAATAAGCTGCATTTTATTGAACACAGAACATTTTTTGATGTGAATTTTATCTTGAATTTGCAATTAAAAATATGCTCAGTGGACATATAGTATTGCTAATCAAAGAAAGCTATTTTATCATGTGTGGGGAGACATGGTACTACTGTGTGAACTTTTCCTTTTTTTAATAAGTGGTATGAAGGTATTCCTTTCCCCTGCACCCCCCCATTAAAAGTTCTAAATACAATGAAGGTATGAAGTAGCAGTACAGATGGGTATATTGTGGGAGTTGTAGTATAAATGGGCCCTATGTCCCATGGAGAAGTTGGAGTAGAAGGCAAGAGGCCATGGTAATAGGGCGGAGAGAAGTGAGATCTGGGGAGAGTCTCGAGAGATGGGATTCAGCTAGGTGCATTTGTTCTGAGACAGACTGAAAATTACACTGAAGGTTATGCACAGGAAGATAAGTTTTGTCCTGAAATTTTACCTTTTATTGCAAAGCTGGAGGGTTTGTTGTTTTTCCTCAAAGCAGGGGAATTGCTCTTCATGTGATTTATCTAAAGATTAAATGTTGCACTTTATATGAAAGTTACCTCTGCATAATTCCAGGACATAAAATTTACTCATATTATTCAAACCTAGCAAAGACAGATGAGTTAAATCAAGCTTCACTCCATAAATTTGTACAAGTATGACTTGTGCTCAGTCAAGTCAGAGAGTACGGTGAGATTTTTAAGGCCACCATGACTTGTAGCAATCATTCTAATAAAACAAAACAGAAATCTCTTGCCTAATCAAAGGTATGTGTTCAGTCACAGAGTAAAGACACCCAAACATGGGAAAAACAATCTCTCTGTTAAATTAGCCAGAGAGCTCCTCAGTCTCCAGTGTGTTTTTGGTAAGTGTAGTAACCCTACACTGACTTTGTCAGATATCACACATGCCTTCCGAGACACTTGGTATCACTTATGCTCTTCTGTTTGAGTGTGTGATTTCCCTTTTTATCTGTGCATCAACAATTATGTTGAGATCTGAGACATTTCTAGTTTGTGAACAAAAATTACTGGGAGAAGCAAGAGGAGTAAGAAGGCTGTGAACATTCTGGCAAGGAGCAGTGCAGCAGTTTCCCTTTTGCCTACCTGATGGAGGAAGGGCTGCATTGTAATGCAACACCCATCCAAACTGCAGATGCACCCCTGCCCACCAAAGCTTTGCAAAGGGCAGTGGGGAAGACAAAACTCCCTGTTCAGTCATGCCCTTTAAAATAAAACAGTTTAAATTGTTTTCTGACGAAATGTATTTTAAATAAACAAACTTGAATACATATCTAGTTTTCTTAAAGCTGCTGTTACCTCCATAGGGAGAAACCTGTTTCTCAGATTAATTTCCCATTATATTAATTCAGAAGGGAGAGGAGGGGAGAAGGAAGAGAAAAGGTGTTGTCTGCATTAGGATACAGCACAGACCAAAAGCAATGAATGTATTGAGTGAAACAGGTGAGGCTGAGGATCTGCTACCAACACTTTGTTTTGTGGGAGGAGCTGGTTACTTCAAATCTCTTGTCTGGTCTCATAACAAGAATCTTTTCTAAATGTCTTGGGGTGACTGTGCTGTTGTATCCCCTACCATTGCTCTATGCCCAGACATGATTCCTGAGCCTTTCTATGCCTTTAAAACTGGATGCAAGAGACAGAGAAAAAAACTGAGCGAACTTTTCAAAACAGTTTGTGCTTCAAGGACATGGAGATTAGCTGCTTCTGCGGCTTCCATGTAGTTTTTCTCTAGAATTTGGTGAGTTTTTTTATTTTTTTAATGACTAGCATAATTTTGTGGCTTGATTATTTCACAAAGATTTGTTAAAAAAACTTCCTGGTTTTACATAATGCTACTGATTGAAAACATCCTGTCCTATATATTTGAATTCACTTTCCTCATGTACAACTGGTAGTGAATAGTTTTTATTTATATGTCTGCACTGTCAAGGATCCTTTTAGTTGAGTACTTATTTGCAGAGTAATCCTAGAGGAATTCCCTCTCACTCCCACTTAGCAACAGGTGTGTGTATATATCTCTATATCTCTATATCTCTATATCTCTATATCTCTATATCTCTATATCTCTATATCTCTATATATATATATCTGGCATTAGAGCAAGCAAAATTTATCTTTTGAAACTCCATCTGTTTATGTGGGAACAAACTAGAGCATGTAAACATCTCTGGGAAGATATATTTCTTTCAAAATGCAGTTTAGAAATTTTCTTAACAGTCTGAAGTATTGTTTTGATCTATTATGTCATATTTACGTATGTTTTAGCAGACAAATTTATTGTCCAGTATTTGAAGAACTGAAGAAGTACCTATTTGTACCAGTGTGCATCTATGGTTACTTTTACATCAATAAAGTGGTTTGGAAAAGGAATGCACTTTCAAAAAAACCCCATTACATTTATTATATCTTTTCTTTCTTAGCACAGAGCAGTATCAGAGCACACATAACGGATTCTTCTAGTGTAAAACTAAACCCAAATACTTGTTCCAAAAACTTTATTAAGGCAGGTAATCATACTGAGAAGATTGCTTCTACATTTGTGTTTCCAACGTAATTTAAGAGATGTTCAACTTAAGAATGGCAAAGATTTTCTGAAAGACAGGGGTTTGGTGTTTGTAGCAGAGGGAGAAGACAGAGGAATGTTCAATAAAAACATAAGAGAGGGTCTATCTCCAAAATCTCCAAAGACATTGAATATAAGCTTTTCATGATTATATATATTTCACAAGTACATTTATTTCTGTAAGAAGTTTTTTTAAGAAAGGAAGTGGAAGAAAAGTTCATATTGCCTGAAAATCAATGTAATTTACAGAGTTTTCTTGAGCCTCATTTCTAGACACCCCTTAGCAATACTGAGAGCAGGTCTTAAGGAAATTTCCTGGTGTTCAGCTAGTGACAAACAACAGAGATAAATTATTCAAAATAATTTATTCCAAATAAATTATGTAGCCTTCTCAGTTTATTCAGACTTCTCTAAAATTTTAGACAGCTATTTAACAAGTTTGTAGCTAATGTTTTTGAATTGGACATATAAATTGCCTCTAGAATTCATGTGTGAATATATTATGTGTCCATATATACAGATATACATTGTGATGGGCTAGAACACTAATGTTGTAGACAAGGCATGTCAGATTCTGCAGCATATGATTATGATTCAAGACAAAGTCTGAAAGGAGAGTAGACGAAAACCTTTTTCATCTTCTCTAAATTACTGTCTTTTCTCCGAAAGACCAAGTGATAGATGGTGTTTGAGGACAATTTGAAATAGAAAGTGTTCTGTTTCCAATATGCATGTTTGCTATCAAGAAACAAACTGCTGGAACTCCGAAGAAAACCAGACATGTTAGTGTCCCCATGTTGTCAAGCTAAATTCTGCTTTGTTTAATGATTGCATTTAATGTATAAATTATAGTCTACTTTATAAATATCTCATCTTTGCTCCTCAGGTATTATAAATCTACCACACTATCACCAAAAACTGTTAACTGTTAACTGTTAATGGTGTATTACTGAATATCTGGCTTTATCCAGGGGCATACAAGTACCTCTCACAGCACTCGATAGAGTTCATGGTATTTGTTCACAGTATTGGTAAGTACAATATTGAATATGCTAGTTTTAAAAATTTTCATAACACCTTTTGAAATGGCAAAGCCTGGCTTCCAAAACCTTTAAATCATACTTTAACTTATGCATATGCATTTCAGATTGTATATATTACACTCATGTTTGTATAACTTTATTTATAATTTTGTATATCGTTTTCTCAGAAATTTGGAAACTTTTAAAGGACAACAAAATCAAAACTTACCATTTCCACAATGTCAAATAAGACGTAAGGTGGAAACTAGGCCAAGCTAAATACCAAAAAATCCTTTAAACATGTTAGAAGCTGGAAGTATGAGAGTTTTAGAGTTTAGTTGTTCTCCCTACATTAACTGACAAAAACTGAATGCTTTATTGGGCTTCCAAATAAATGTACACAAAGCTGTCTTAGAGACAGGAAGGATTACGTGTTAAGAACTACCATATGGCTGACATAACAGTGTTTATGTGCTTAATTTAGGACATGTATAAGCAGTTAATCATTTGGATATGAAAATGTTCATGTTTATTAAAAAAAAAGAAATTTACACCTTCAGTTTTTTAAGTTCTGTTTATAATGGCTGCTGTCCCAAGAACTCAAAGACATTTTTCTTAGGCAAATGACTCTGATTTCCTATTTCTGAATCAGAATGACTCACATTTCATTACTATTTGAAGATGAAGGTCCCCTGTCAGTAATGCCTGAGAAACACACTGTCAATAACTTCCCTTGTGTACGGGCAGCCTGAAATAAACTACTGGCTCCTGAGTGTCTATGCTTGTGACAACCTGTCAACAAATCACAGAATACTCACAGAACTGCATCAGTGGTTCTGCATATGGTACACAATTTAACCAGCAAACCAAGAGGCTGGGCTGTATTCTGGCTTGGGAGTCCAGCTCAACGTGAGGTCAAGCTGAATGGCTGAAAGTCACACAGGAGGGTGAGGAAGTGTAGAGACTTCCAAGGGATACTCACTAGACTGCCGCACCAGGCAAGGGGTTTCTTTCATCCACAAAACTACTTCAATTAGGAAGGGATACAGCAATTGCATCTAAGCCATTTCTCTTTCTCTGTGAGAAGGGGCTGAGGATCTTTGTTGTGGATCCATTGCATTGTGTGTCTGAAGTATGTATGATAACTCCCCTGATCAATAACTAGTGATGCAGACTACACACTTTAGCTAAGAAAGGAGAAACTATGCTGGTTGTGATTCAGTTTATATGTGTATTTGTATATGTTTCTGGCAAGCTCAGGACCATGGGCAGAATTTTGAGACATCTTCTGTGAACTCTAACCTGCTGTGAGCACTTTCCGGTACAGCACAACAGAATATTATTTTGTGATTGACAGGAACGAATTCTGACTCCCTGACCTTTTATTGAAAAGATTGAAAAAGACTGAATGGGCTTTAGTGGACAAATGTCAGTGCCATGTACTATTTCATCTCCCTTCAGAGGTGAGAAGTAGTGCAACCTTCCATTTTTTAAAGTGTAATGCATTTTGGAGAGTGACATGCAGACTACCTGACAGCATGAGCTTGAAAGGATCCATTGATCCCTTTTACTTCTGTTTTAACTAGATGTAACTTTAATATCTCAATGTCCTCTGAATATTTTCCAGATTTCAAGCAGTAACAGAACGAGTTCAAAAGGGCCCTGAAATGAGTCACTGAATCCAGCACACCAGTCTGGTTGCCAGTCCCAAGCTTCCAAAGCCAGTCACGGTTCAGATTTACCTTAGAGATCTCTAGTTCAAACTTCAGGGAAATTTATACCTGCATATAGGTATTCTCCTTCACAGGAGAATAGTTCCTCAGGATGCTGTCCACGGAGACAATATTGCAGCAGATGCAACATAAATAATTTTCTGCTTCATCATTTTTCTTTCAGGATGGTTCATATAGAAATTGTAAGATAAGATGTGTATACTAGTCTTAAACTGAATTCTGCAGTCCTAGCTTTGTGATTAAAACACCTTTTTCAGCTGACGGTTATAAATATCAGGGCCACTAAATTCAAACACATTTTATTCAACTCAGCTGATAAAGAATTATGATTAATAGCCTATGTCTTGGTGGGGCAGTACCCACAGACTGACTGTGAGAGGTTAACGTGCTGTGTCCCTGGTGGTAAAGAAACCACATGGCACTTCTCTTACCTCAACAATAAAATTTTCATCTCTGCTGTGAAGAGGTCAAAGAAAATGGCAAGAAATCAAATGTGCAGTGGATAATAATCAGAATTAGTAGAGGAGTTGGAAAAAAAATTATAGGTTACTTGCCACTGTTAATTGTAGGTTTTGAACCTTTTGTTATAATTCCAGACATCTATGTAAGAAGAACCACTAATTAACCTCAATCAGTACCAAACCATGAACATGTATATTCCACACTGTTTGTTGATAATATGCCAGGCTGTGCTAAGAAAGGAACATATTCCAGTAGAATGTCACTGAAAAGAAAGAAGGGGTGGATACATAAAGCATGGTATTCTTATATGAGATGGCCTGAACTGTTGCCTTCTTTTTCAAAAGCATGAATACACTTTTGATATTTGGGCTGTAGTCCAATTACTGTATTGATCAGTGCACATTGTCTGGCTCCATGGATAATCATCATTATGTTTAAAATTGTTTATTTCAATCTTGTAAAACTGTCACTCCAATATTGTAAAACTGTCATTCCTCTAGCCAAAGAATTTTTTCCCAGCTCTCAGACAAGAAACAGCGTAGAAACTCTGTGCTTGTGTTGAAAGCAGCTGCGCCCAAGCTGATGGGTGAAGGGCCTTTGGCAGCCATAGTCAGATGATATATTATTGCATGCAGCTCTCATGTTTTGCCTCTGCCAATAGGTAGGGATGGTCTTTACAAGGCAGCAGATTTCATTGCAGTGGCAGGAAAACAAGGTTGTAGGCAAGAAGTAGCACCTGACTGTATTGAAAGAAGGTGACAATGTTTCCCATTATGTGGATTCCCATTCGTTGAACTGCAGAGAATCACCTATTTCTTCTGACTATATGACATTTCTGAGCAATCAAAAAGACACTAAAGCATGTGCAGACCTAGATTTATGAAAGCCATTCATATGCTCATGAAAACTTAAAAATTAGATGATATTATTATTAAATTGCTTTATACCTACTTATTAAATATTAAGACTACATGTTATTATTATTATTTTTAAAATTTTATTAATATTATGTTAAGATTAAATATTATTAGGTAAAGTCATACCTAATATGAAAAAAAATTAAAATTAATTTATAGTAAAACACAGTTATTTCACTTCATTTTAGGTTGAACATGGTCAGAAATTCTTATCTTTCTTGTGGTATGTATAGGAAAGGACTGAAAATAGTATAATTTATCTGCTTCTAACAACAAAACCTACAAATACATTTTGGTTTCTTACTCATGTTTTAATGCCTCATTGTCCACTGTTTATCACAGGGACTTCGAGATTTCTAAGAACTTCTTTGGATGTGACCTTTTTATTATGTGTCTATTAAAATGCAGATAAACTCTCCAGGACGTTTTACAGTTTCCTGTAGGTACCTCCAAAAGACAGACCAGTCCTCCCAGTATTCACTATAAATAAATGAGAGAGACATATACTATTAAAAGACCTAAATAAATATGATTTTAAAAAAAAATCATAGGGATAGATCACCAGCTGAAGTACCAGAGTGCATTCTGGCTACTCTAATTAACCAAGTTTAATTTTAGGGCTATATCCATTTTAGGGTTAATTCTGAGTTCATTTAGTTTAGATATGTGCTTACTCAAATCAATTTTTAGGCCTAAAAATTATGTACCTAGAGAATCCCATTCAGAGGTGTATCAAGAAAAGCATCAGCAATACTCTAAGGAAGAAAATGAATTCCTGTCTAGACAGCCAGCAACATGCACCCCGTTTGTCTTCTATATCTGCAAATTAATCCCTGAACCATTTGAAGTTATCTGTTCCTGCTGCAAATGACCTGGCACATTTGAGTTACTGACTTAGCACCAGCGAAAGTTCTGGCTGTGGGCTGTGGTTTGCTGCAAAAAGTGTGTACAATTTCATAGCAGGCACCAGGGAATAAAAGATGAATGAGATCCCTTTTGTGGGATCTGGTGATTGGGTTGGCTGCCAGACTCTGACTTGTTTTGTTCAGGACTAGATCAGTGGGCTTTGAGGAAAACTGAGGGGAACTCTTGTATCCAGCACACACCAGTGTTGGTGTGTTGCACAGTGCTTTGCTCTGTAGAAAGCTTACATTTTTGTCTGCTGTCTTTCACTACTAGCACTACAGTCTGCCTTTCATTCTGTATTCAACCTGACACACATGCAACCCCAGACTGCTGTGGCAGTACCTGTTACTTTTTTATCCCAAAGTGCTGTTGGCCTCACAGCCTCATGCTGGAGGATTCAGGAAATATTATCTCATCTGTAAAGTTGGGATCTGTAAGAAATGATTGCCACTGAAACGTGAATTTTCCTTTTCCAGCCATTGCTTCAGAGTTTTTGTTGATAACCCTATGCTAGGGAACACATAAATCTTAAGAGATAACTCTAGTAGAAAATAGTGATATAGGTGGCCAGTAAGCATTTGCTGATAATGTACATGCAGAAAGCTAAACAGCCAATCGATGAGTGCAACATCTGTGCCTGATAAAAACAGTCTCATACTGCAATGCAACAGTCCTGGTGAAATCATACTGCTACGGTGTAAAAATTATTCAGAGAAGATCTGCAATGGAGAGTATGCACAGATGAGGATTGGCTAGGGCAATCCTCACCAGTTATATTTTGATGTGGAGTTTTCCCTTTCCCTTTCCCTTCTCCTTTTCCTTCCCCTTTCCCTTGGCTTGTTACACAACGATGCTCTTTGCTGAATACACTCATGACCCGGGAATAACTCCTTGTCCTTGTTTAATAAGTGTTCTTGAAGACTCTCATTTTATCGTAGTTGACTCTAAAGACTGTAAATGCAATAAACTAAAAAAAATGCCCCATAAAAAAAGGAAACAAGTAAATATGTTCCTTCCAATACTAATAAGAAGCATTGCTTTGACAAAAGAGAGCAATTTAGGCACATACCAATATCAAGTATCAGGATTCTCTATTAGGGTTTTTTTACCGTTAGTCAATATTAAGTGAGATGGCACAGCTGTGTTTTCTTATAGATTTTTTCATAGATTGAACAATTAATTGTCATTTAACAGCACATGTATAATTTGTAAATATCACTGAAAACTATAGAGCTTAAATGAAATAAATTTAATTTTTTTTACATCCCAGTGCACTAATTACAAGACTTTTTATGATTTTTTTTTTATTTTGCCCTAAAATTGATCCTATTGGTAATACTTTTTTTGTCCTCTATCCTACACTGAAAGAAAAACTACTCCTTAATGCCAGGCAGTTGCCATTTTACTGAAAAAAAATCTGTGGTCCCTCTTAACATATTATCTCCCCAAAAGACAATAAAAAATGCATGAAAAACTAATCCAGTTAGAAATGGAAGTTGATTTAATGAATGTAATGCTACTGAGGAAAAAATGAGGAGAGGAATTATTACAGTCTACCATAACCCCCCATTCCTCATTCTCTCTGTGCTGCACAGGGTGGGAGGAGGTGGAATGTAGAGGATTTGGGAGAGAAGGAGTAAAAGTAAGCCTGGGTAAGGAGGGATGAGGAAAGGCACTGTTTGTGTCTGTTTCTTACCATTCAAATATATTTTAGTTTACAATAAATAAATTAATTAATCCCAAGCTGAGTATTTTTTGCCCATGATGGCAATAAGTAAGTGACCTCTCTTTATGTCCACCAACAAGCTTTGTCATTACATTTTCTCACCCTGTCCTGTTGAGGATGGTAAGAGAACACCTGTGTGGCATTTTGACCCTTAGGCAATGCTACCCCAAAACAGTTGTTTATGTGATGGAGAAGATCACTCATTAGAAAGACAGACAGAGGAGAAATAATATCATTCTGACCTATAAAAAATATTTTATAGCAGTATTCTGAATGGCTGTTAGAAGGACATCTTATGTGGACCACAATGGAAGGTGTTGCTGTAGTGAAAAGTAAAATGACATGAGCTTGGTAAAATTTATAATTATATAGACAGAAAAAGCTGTGTCATAGATGAATTAAATGAGGAATGAATCAACATGACAAGTTAGAAAGATAAAAGTCAGATAGGACTCCAGATTCGATGCTGCTGTCCACAGTGATACAGAAGGGACCTGAGGGTTTCAGAACAGAAGGGCAAGATGTACTTGTCTCACTGATTTTTATCTGATGACTAATTATCCACGACGGGTTTCAGAGGAACAAGCAGAGGTTTTGGACAGAACAGGTAGCTATATAAACTTGTCTTGTACAAACAAACTCTGAGGTTGAAAATATGCTTGTGCAAAAAGTCACTCTTGCAAAACTTTTCAGGATCATATTCTAAATGCATGATATTACCTTTGAGTTGGAGAAATAAAATTCGAAAGACTAACTCCTTATATTTGTCTCTTAGCATCTCAGTATTGATATTATCAAAGTTTGTTTTCGAAGTTACAGGCTTCTGTTATTAAGTCAGATATCAGAGTTTACACTATGGTTTTTTCTGCCATTTTAATTTCTGATTAACTTAAACAAAGAATTGAATCTATCTTTCCAAGAGAGTCACTTTGTCTTTATTATTGCTATCTACATTACAAATGAATTAATCAGCATTCTCATCACAAAACCCAAGTTCATTATCTGATAAGAATAAAATTTCTTCAGATACATCCTGAGGTATTTGATTTGTCTTATTTATATTCTCAGTAGGCAACTTTCTTTCACTTGGTAGAGATGGGTATAAGTAAATCGTGATTCTACTCATTACTTTCTCCTGACTGAGATTTTATTTCTGTCCTTTGTTACATGGAATCCTTATTTGTTTTTGTCTCCCTTTGTTTAATTGGTTTGTGACTCCTGAGATACAATATACTTTCCATTCTCGAGTATGAAAAACAAGTTCTATTTTTTTAACATTGTTTATATTCAGTAATATATTAAATTGAGAACTTTATCTGGGTAATAATTAAACAAAAAATTAACTCATTTAAATATCTATTTGCTGGGATGTGTTTAGTACTGAAGGCACAATGGTCGTACTACTAATGTTTATCTATTACAGACAACAATACAAACACGAGCACAAAATTAGGGCTTCCTTCTGAAACTGCAGGATTTACATGAATTGTAGCTTTTAGACAAGAACAACCTGAAAAATCCTAAATGGTAAAAATAGCAGCACACTATACAGTATTTCTATTATTTGGGTTGAAACATAAGGATGTTACTGCTTGAATACAGGCTCTCTATTCCTCTGCAGATTTCAAACATAGTGTGACCAGGGTGTCAAGAGGATGGAGCCAGACTTTTCTCAGTAGTGCTGAGCAATAGGACAAGTGGCAATGGGCAGAAACTGGAACAGAGGAAGTTCCACCTGAATGTGATGAAGAAATTTCCTCTGCAGGTGACTGGTCACTGGAACAGATTGCCCAAAGAGGCTGTGGAATCTTCCTCACTGTAGATATTCAAGAACCTTCTGGGCACGGTCCTGTGCCATGTGCTCTGGGATAGCCCTGCTTGAGCAGGGAGGTTGGACCAGACACTCAGTGTGGTCCCTTCCAATATGACCCATTCTGTGATTCTATGAATAACAAACTCTTAAAGGCCTTTCTGAAAGTTTCCTCCTAAATTATCTTATACTGAAAAGGTATAGCCAATTTGATTTAATAGCAAGCACACAGGTTGCAGCACTATAGCTAAATCATTTTAAAATTGATTGCTAAAAAAAAAATCGAAGTTTTGACAGTTTTTGTACTGCATTCTTTGTTATTGTTTTTTTAGCCTGTTAAATTTGAGCCATAAGTAATCTTTTCCCTTTGAGGTGAATTCAATGCATGAAGAACTTAATGATTTATTAGTTAACCTCTGCTTAGTGGGATTCACTGTGACCTGGAATGCAGTCACATAGGAGGAGTATTCCTGAATAACGTATTGACATTTGTAAGAGTACAAAGTGAAATGCTGCCAGACTGAAATGGGTGCCCACACTTAGCAGTGATGAAATTCCGAAACACTGGTTTTTAGGAAAAATAGGTGCAGTGTGAAGAACTGATGAGTTTAAACCTAGAATGATAGTCAATAGAATATTTAACACAGAAATTACCATTTACCTAAAGAGCTGAAATTTTCAGTCCAGCATCTTCATCATTGCACTTACAAGTCAACATTTCTGTTCGATAGTCACACCTGGGGTTCCAAAGAGCTTTGCTGCCTGGTAGTTTTGTTGCTGACAGCTCTCACAGTATGCTGGCCAGCCAATTCCTCCTCCCCCCAGACACAGGGATTCCTCCCACACTAACCTCTGCAACAAGGCTCACATATCAGAAACAAGGCACTGAGGGGCACAGAGAGGCTTCTAAGGCTTCAGCTTCTACTGAGCTCTGCATATGACCAGAATGCATATCCAGGTGATATAAACTGGGAAGTGCTTAGAAATCCCAGAGTAGTAGCATAACTAAGGGTCTGTTTGGAGTATTACTGTAACCCCCAAAGAGCAGATTTTGCAGTGATTAGCTCTCTTTGTACAGATGAGGTAATTTTTTCAGTACAAGTGCAACCCATTTCACATAGGTCAGACCAACTCGCTTTACCCAACAGAAGAGGCTTAACTTTCCAGATCAGATGGGATATTTCTTCCAAACAGAAATGGAGATCTAGAGTGTGAGGATTTCCTTTCAAGCTGCTAGTAACTGATTAAGATTGCTTCTGGGCTAGAGCTGAATAGTCTTAGAGTATCTTTAAGGAAGACTTAATGATGTTGATCTTCAGCTTTCAGACTGATGCTCAATGCAACATAGTTCTGACCACAATTTTCCTGTATTTCCTTCAAGAGCTTCTTGACATTCATCAAGTCGTTTACGATTGTCATCTAAAGTGGTTCTCAGGCTGTGTTTGGTGTTTTGTTTACATAATGGACTGAATTTGTAGAGCAGAAAGAATTGTACTCCAAGTGAAAAAGAGGGGGAAAATTAAAAGCAACCCCTACGTTTCCCTCTTCAGTATTGAAAGGATGCATCATTTCTAAAGGCATGCTACACTTTGAGTAGGTCAGTAACTGAAAATAGATCACAGGCAGGGGAGATATTTCTCTTTGCTTTTATTATGGTATCTTCAAAAGGCCTAAACAGCTGCTGTAAGCATAGTGCTTACCTATTTAAATCTCCATTAAGCAGCAGTACTGTTTTTCTTCTGCAACACCCAGATGATGATGAAAAAAGTTCTCTAGGTAATTATGACTATATTGCAGCATTCTCTATATCGTAAGTTAAATTTGGAGATTGGTATTTTAATGTTGGGGTTTGTATAACAAAGAAATGGATACCCTTACAGCCTCGTTCAGACATAGATTTGTTCTGTAAAGATTTTCCTGTCCCACCTTAAACAGACAAAAAGCAATATCTTTGCTGACAAGGAATTTAACTAAATCTGCTAGTTCTTTCCCTTGTCACACTATATTGTTGGTTTGAGCAATAATCTACTGACCTCAATTATGCCTGAGCGATGACCTTCTCATTACTGCCATGTCTACAGCTGTGAGATGGACAGAAATCTTAGCTGTGGATCACTTAATACATATTCAGCAAATCACACATGTTTCAGCACACATCTCATGTCTTTTAGTGACACTACTATTAAGGTAGATAATAACACAGCACCTAAGGTGTTCCTGCTTTGAGGGCCTGGGAGACAGTTTTAATAGGCAGCAACTTGTTGAACTTACTGGACTTATTCTTCAATATAGTCTCTTTTGCTCTTTAAAAATACCACTTTCTGTGATGCATAAGCATCTTTGTCTGCTCATCCCTCCTAATAAAGAATCACTGCTAAATTTGAGATATGGCTGCCTTTTTTTTTCCATTTCTCTAAGCCTTTTCCTAATCCGTTCGCTCATCTCAATTAAGAGTCAAATCTGCATTCTATTTAAACCATAATAGGTTAGGAATTCAGCACGATTAATTATTAACAAAACTTGGTTATAGAAAATTAACTTGCTGGGTTTATTTGTCATTTGCATAGATTCTTCTTTCTCTCTTGGCTATGTGACAGATGGGACACTAATAATGGAAATGTTCTATAAACAGCTCCTAAAATGCAAGGTATTCTTGTTTAAAAAATGTCATACAGTTAAGTTATGAACATAATATGAGACAGAACAATTTCAAACTTCAGTGTAGCACATCATTTCCTAGCGGAAAATGTATGTGAGCAGCTTACCCATAGCCCCATCCTTTCAATGTTTATTTTAAGCAGTTCATCTTGGCAAGGCAGGGCTTAAAGAATAAAAGCAAAGCAGAGCAAATGAAATACAATAAGTAATATAACATAACCACAAGCAAAGAAACACATTTAATGGAAAATTAATTTAAAAGTAGAAAACATTGAAACTCCCAGTGTGAATTCAGGGAAAGAAATCTCCATGGACTTTCACAAAAGAGTAAAAGAGCAGCAGTTATGCAGCTCTTCTAACTCTGTCTTTCTGACATGAACTGCAACCTGCCTTGTGGTCATTATTCATAAGAAAGCAAAAAGATGTTTCTTAAGACTTCTGTTCTTATAACAGAATTTGACCAATTTCAGAAGAAATGCACAGGGTGTCAATGTAAATTTCTTATCAGAACATTTTTGAAACATGCTAATCAATTGTACATGACCAGGAAGTGAGGGTACTGAGTATCTTTTATTGTCTTTGCTGGAGAATCTGACTTAGGTCAGTAATTTGAAAATGAAAAAAAAACCCCAACCCAAACAACAAGCCCCAAATAGTTATGGCTTGAAAATATTCTAATTATCAGGCAAAAGATAGACAAATAACTTTAGCCAAAACCAGGAATGTTTTGAAGGATACTGTGAATTTATTGTAAACACGGTTTTTTAGGACAATTGTAAATCAGTTTAATGATGACGTGGGGTACAATGCAAAATATGTATTGGCAATAAAACATCACCTGTTGGTGAAAAAAATTAGCAGAAACCTGAGACCGTATGAGGCCATATCACATTCCAGTTCTCTAATCTATTGTAGAAGAGACCACTGTGCAATCCTAACAAGTCCTGATTTAATAATAGTGCTTACAATAGATCCATACAATACCCCGTAATAAAAAATTCCTCTGTAAGGAATCGGTCAGGAGACAGGCTGATGTTACAGCAGCCTGGCTGTGTGGAGTTAATGGTTCAGAGCAAACCTTCTGGGAAGCTTGTTCTAGTATCAAAGTCTTAATAGAGCATGACCTTGAGTGGAGAGGCAGGCAATTTGTGAGAAACTTTGGGTGTGAATGCTTGCTCAGCAATACTTTGAAAAGATCCACACGTGCAGGTCACACTATGTTTGAAATCTGCAGAGGAATAGGGAGCCTGTATTCAAGCAGTAACGTCCTTATGTTTCAACCTAAATAATAGAAAAACTGTATAGTGTGCTGCTATTTTTACCATTTAGGATTTTTCAGGTTGTTCTTGTCTAAAAGCTACAATTCATGTAAATCCTGCAGTTTCAGAAGGAAGCCCTAATTTTGTGCTCGTGTTTGTATTGTTGTCTGTAATGGATAAACATTAATCTCCAGTAGTATGCCTGCTAGATTTGTGTAAGATTCCCAGGAGAAAATTTACAAAAGCTGAAGGAAGAGTCAGCAATTTGCTGTATGAGATCTATCTTTTTAGAATGCAAGAAGGCTTGATCAGACATGAAGAAGAGATTTTAAACACTTGAGAAAGATCTTCCTTTTTTGTCACAAAATTTTAGGTACTCTTAAGGTGCAAGTGCAGAGCCCAGAGATACTCATGGGTTTTTTTTCCAAGATGTCCTTGCAGATCTTACCATTTGCAGAATCCCTATTGCCCAGAAGAAAAACCAACCAAACAAACCACCAAGTTTTGGGGTTCATAAGGATAGTGCAAATGTCATTGGACCATCTTGTCTTGACAGGCTTGAAAGATACCTTTTGTCTATACCACACATCGCATAAATAGCCATAATATTACTTGTGCAAATGAAGACTAGAAATACTGCTGAATGATGCAGTTTACAAAGCTTAGTTTTCTCTGTAAGTCTTAATAGTAACACTTCCTGCATGCTGTTCTTGAAATATTGACCATCAGGCACTGATCCTAATTTTCTATCTAATCAGGGTAGAGAAACCATGCCTGTAGCAAGTCGTCTGTCACAGAGTTCCATCAGCAGATTTCAAATATTGACTAGCAAAGAAGTATTCACTTTCCTGAGATTAACAATCTATAGGAAAATATACAATGTGTCTACAATAGCCATTAATGGAAAAGTGATGAAGATAAATCTGATTTGTAACAAAGTTACTGGTTTGCAAACACTTCATAAATAAAAGACAAGCCTAACTCGATGAACAGTTCCTAATGAGCATTTCAAACTTTATTGCTGCCAAGAACTAAAGTAATACCCACTATGAAGTAATAATGTTGTTATAGCTGTATGGTTTAAAGTTGTAACAGTTTCCTTGTGATCTTCTTTCAATAAACTCTCCTTACCAAATCAGCATGTTCTACAATTTTATAAGGCATACAATCTGATTTCAGAACACAGTCAAAACTGGGAAGTGGTATCAGCTCTTTTACGTTTACAGATCTGTGTAAGTCTAAGAAACATAGGTGCACAATTTCTGTATATATCAAAATATTTGCATTTGCAATATTTGTCAAGATGAACTTTATTGATGGATCAGGAAGAGCACCCAATTATTATTAAAAAGGGTTTTAAAAAATATTAATAATGGGAGGAGTTATTTTAACACTGTAATAGAATATATGCTTGTGCTACTGAAACCAGAATTCTTCTAACATCCATTTCATTGTTCCTTCACTTAACTGTTAATGCTTTGACAAAATTTCACAATTAATCTTTTTCATGTATTTATGTGACTGGAACTTATTTAGTAGTTAAGCAGATATTTACTCAATCCACTTTTCTTCTATTATAAATCTCTGGAGGTAGGTTGTTGAGGTCTCCTCTCAGTAGTCCCATCTTGAGACTGAACAGGCCCAGCTTCCCCTGCCTCTCCTCATACGAGAGGTGCTCCAGTTCCTTCATCATCTTTGTCACTCCCTGCTGTACTCGCTTCAGGATCTCTATGTCTCTTTTGTACTGAGGAGCTCAGTGGCTCCTCCAGACTGGCCTCACCAGGGCTGAGTGCAGGGGCGGGATCACCTCCCTCAACCTCCTGGCAATGCTCTTCCTAATGCACCCCACATGCTCCATCATTTCCTGCAAGGACAAAAGAGACAACTTTTGCAGGAGATCCCTTGCCCAGTGGTCACCAGGGCCCTGGTTATTGTTCATCTCATGTAAAAATATAGGTAGACATTCAACACTAAATCTGGAGGCATTAGGATTGTCTGTCATTGGTATGCTGTCACCCATGTACATGCAGAAACCAAAAATGTGATCATCATCATTATCTTAGCCTAATTAGTTGTTATGGAAGATGGTGTATGTCCAGTGACAGGACTGCAGAGGGGAAGACTTGGGCAACCAAAATGTCTTTTCATGGTTGCTGTTTTATGTTTAACCCTTTGCAGAAGGTCAAGTCTTTCACCCTACTAGATGTTTATATAGTGATCACACACTGGGCCTTTATTGCACTAGAACTTCATACACGTTGTACCCCACTTTTATTAACAGTTTAGTAATTGCTATACTTTTGTATAGCACAGATCACAATTTTTGTCTTAAACCATACCCTTAGTTTTAATCTAGCTTTATATTCTTCAATTCTCCCCACTGCCTTGATGGTTTATGAAAATGTGTTGCAGGATTCATCAAAAATAAGGTATGACTGTCTGTTTTTACCTTGTTGATTTTAATCAGAAGATCCCAATAATCTTTTTAGTATAACCTCCTGAGTCTTCTAATAACTATTCTTCTACCATAAATTCAGGTTATGGAAATTGTTTTAAAACTCCTTGATACTGATTATAAAATACGAAAACTAACCCTCTGGCACGGTTTTGTGTATCATCTTTTGTGAGACCATTGCAAACACCTATGTTCTGACGGAGAATGAAACCTTCTTTGAATTTTTTCATCTGTGTGTATATATGAGTGAGGGAAGAGAGAGAAACTAAACTAGGGATACAGCAATAACGAAATATCTTAGGCTTCAATCCAATCTCATATCTATGCATTAATTTACAAACTGAACTATCCCACTTACTATTATTCCTGTCTACATTTTTTTTTCCCTCAGCTGACACCTCAGTTTCCTAATATGGAAAATATACCTACATATATGCATCTGATTGAAGAATTACAAATTAATTACACTTACTCCTTATTGAACCACTACATTAGCACAGATTCCACTCCTTCTTTGTTACACTTTTAATACACGTATTTCTGTTATTGAAGTATTCAGTTCCGAGGTTTTTTTGCACTTCCACCTCCATCTTCCCCAGGTGTCTAAAACTGTTTCGTCAAGACAAGTCTCTACCTCACAAAACAGCTCATTGTTACTGAGATGCAATGTGAAGTTTCCTTTGAGACTGAATCCATTTTCTCCAATTAGTGCAGCTGATAAGTGTTAACCTACATACTGGAAGGAAATAAAAGCATACAAAACACCCAGTCCAAACCCCACCATTTTTCTATAGTGATGGCAGATTTTCCTCTTATAGATGATGAAAATGAAGTAGGAAAATATAAATTTACCTTGTTTACATATTACTGTGAACATTTTGAAGCTGTATGACCAAACATTATAAAGAAACCAGTGTCAACTATTAGTTTTGTGCTCTACAAGGTTTTTTATTTTTATATTCAAATATTTATGAACCTTTATTTCACTGGCAACTATTTAAAGAGTTCCTGACTAAACCAAGTTTCATTTTAAATATTAATTATTATATTGAGCATATTGTGGCTAGCAAAACATATCCAATAACAAGCCAGTAGAAGATCTTCCAGAAGGTATTTTCAGATGGAGCAAAAAGAAAAATGAAGAATAAAGCCTCCTTTTCCAGTTTGTCTTAAACATCTGTCTGGAGTCTAAATCGTGTATGCCAACAATATATAATCATCTGTTTGATCTGGCCTGTGATATTGATGCAAGCAATGTCTTAATAGCTTTCTCATTGTTTGTTTACATTTGAAGCCAATATAAAGCATTTTCATCTGTCTTGTTTTAGAAGACCTTTATCTTTACTTTTTATGACTATAATTTTCTGTAATAACTATGGAACTGTCATCCTTTAAGGAGATCTCACCTGATAGCAGGTTCTTTCTTAAGTGCCTTGCAGGACTAGAAACACAACCATCATGTGCCTACTTACTTATTTAAGGCTTAATTACTTTTTCAGGGTCTTCGATTAAAAACATACTTCTCTTGTTGGACTTATCTAATGTGCACTACACTGATTTTACCAAGTATAGTTTCAAATTCAAGATCTACCTGCATCAAGTGAAAAAAATCCTACAGAAAGTGTTACAGAACCTGCAAGTATCATAGAGCTGCCTTCTGATTAGTTTCCTCATAATAATACCCATTGCTACCAGATATACTGTAAAGAAGTCCTGTTTTCCTCCAGTTGATTATATTCAGAAAAAAATTCAGATCAAATGAAACTTTAATTTCTCCTGTATTTCCTTATCCTTTTCTTACTACCAGATATTTTCAATGATCTTTCCACACTAAGTACTTACAAAGGATTAATTTCATTTTTTTTATCAACCTGATGAGCTCCCCCTAGGATCGTGAAGCTCAGTGCACTGCCCAGACTCTGATGGGGAAAGTCCTCTACTGTTGGAAGCATCCGCACCACCATCACACCCTCCCCAGAACAGTGCATCCATCTCTTAAACCCTCCTTCCCCCTCACCTTTCACTCATTCACTCCAAACTTGGCAGATAGGAGGCTGTATCATTAAAAACCATGACTCCATATAGAATGGTTTTGTGCAGTTGTGCTAATTCTCTCCCTAATGATCCATTCTCAGCTTTTAAGTGGACTTAAACACACCACATAAAGATGTAATTCAGAATGTGTTTTCCTGGGTGTAGCACTACTGGAGAAGGAGATTAAAGTCTGTTCACCATGTATGTCCACATACTTATTAGATGTACACAGCCATCCAGTCAATGTGGTCTCTATCTTCCAGAGGAAGAACAGGAATAATAATGTGGAATCATTCCTTTCTAGTTGGGAAGAGAAGGATCCATGGACAATTCGAAAATTCTCTTTTAAGATCATATTGTGAAAATCACCTGGTATGAACATATTGTAAGAATAATGTATTATTTCCCAGAGCTTTCTGTCTGAGTTATGAGCAAGGGTTAAAAATGCTTGCTGAAGGTCTTACAGTCTTTTTTTTTTTTTTCACCCAAACAAACAAATAAAACAGGACAAGAAGAGAAAAAAATCAGAATTTAGTCACAGGGATTTTTTTCAAACATTGAAAGCTCTCTATTGAAGCTCTCTAAAATTAATTATGTAAGTCCTTTATGACCCATACTAGATTTAGTTCATTACGGTATAGCTATGGATACATTTGCAAACATATTTTACAGTCTTTTACTATGAAACCAGTGGAACAGAGTTATGACTTACATATAACAATTATTATTCATTATTTTAATCTTCCTTTAGTTCCAGAACAAAGAGCTCTTCCCTGAAGGAATTTACTTCTATTTGACATGCTAGCAAATTTGTATGATTTATTCTGTGTGTCTTGGAAGCCAGAGAATCTTCTTATGATGATCCCATATAAAGACTTCTTTGTTTTTTCTTAACATACTGAGTAGTAGCATAGTGCATACCCAGAGGAACACGTTTTTTTGGTGTTTTCTTTAATTAAGAAATGCTTTTCTAATAAATTTCTTCCACACTAATGTATAGTTGCAACACATATAAATTTCAAATATAAACCAGTGGTCAGGAAATCAATGTTATGGTATTAATCAACTTCTGCATTAATTCACTAGTTGAATGCATGTGGACACAGCTAACAATTAAGTTCTATTTGCAACCAGGAAGACATGGTCAGTGTCTGGTACACCAAGACTCCCCAAGGTTTAATAACCTACAAATTTCCTACATCTTGATGACTTATCTTTTCTTCTTCTGCCTACGTGGCTAAAAAGAGCTTTTCATTAAGCATCAAACCTACTGTGTCAACATCTATGAAGAACAAAAAAGACAGATTTCCCTCTGGAAAAGTTGCTTCCAGATAAATTTCCAAAGTTTGTTTAGATTTTTAGAACAAAGCAAAGCAGAAAATAATTCAACCACCTCTATGGGTAACATGTAAGTACATAATCATAGTTTCTGAGGAAGTGTTTAATTACTGCTTTCCTTTATCCTCCTCCTTCTAAAAGTATCTCCATCTTCTAAAACTATCAAATCATATTTGTGAAATGAAAATTAAAATCAGTTGTAAAAAAAAAAAAGGGTTCTACAATGTGAATTGATGAAATGAGAGGAAAAAACAGAAATATCTTGGAGAAGAAAAAAGATGTCTTAAACAGATTAGAAATTATTATTATAAAAAAATGTTGCCTGAAGCAAGAATGGTATGTTTGGGGTTGGAATGTCATAAAGTTCCAGAATCAAATTTCAAAGATTTCAAAATTTTCCTTCTTTGCACTATGAGGAGAATGGTGAACAAAACCAAAAATAATACAGTTTTATTTCCTTCGTCTCAATAATTTCAAAGTAAAAGTAAAACTGCTCTTGTTTCTCAAACTATAATGGATTTAATCTCTACTTTGTGAAATCCAGATGGAAGAACGAGCTGTAGACAATCCTAAAGTAAATCTTTTTATAGGGTCAGCTCCACACTTGGGATAATTAACGATAGTGCTGGGGTTCTTAGCAAATTAGAAATAGCTCTTTGATGTTATTAATAAGCTGGGTAAGGGCAGACATTTTTTGCACCCTCTGGAATGTGGCAGTAGGTCCTTTGCAGTCTTCTGCTCTGTGAATACACAAGTTAACAAGTGTGTCACTTTGCTGACCTAAAACCATAAAAAAAGTGTGCAAAACCCCATAAACTTCTCATCACTCTAAGATTTCTACACAACCCCATTACTGCACTGTCTCACTGTGATATAATCCTACATCTCTTTATTCCCATATTAAAAGCCATATTAAAAAGACAGAAACTGTTCTTCCTGGCACTAAGAAGAAGAAAACGGACAGAGACCCCACAAGCTGAAGAGCTTTTCCCAGTGTCAGCAACTTCGGGTGGGTCCAGAAATTAAACTTTCAGCCGAAGAGCCACCAGACAAAAAAGTTCTTGCCTCAATTATTTATGTAAATTGCAGAATTTTATGCTTTTGCATTTGAGGATGAAGGGTGGATCAAATAAGAAAAACAAAGAGCAGGAGAACAGCATAACCAGAAGAAGAGAGACAGGTTTTGAAGCGTCTTTGAAGCAGGAAGCAGTGATGAAGATATGTTTTGAAGATCAGGTAGAAGGTAATAAAATCACCAGAGGAAGGAAACAAATATTAAATTCACAGGAATATCAGAAAAGAGGAAGACTATCAGCTAAAGGAAAAAGAAGAGAGGAAGCAGACCTTGAGAAAATTAAGCCAGGCAAGAAAGAGTAAAAAGGTAGAAGAAAAAAAGGTCCTGAACCAAAATCAAATAAGTAAGTTGGAAGAACATTTTTGTCCAGTGAGTTTTATATCAGGAACAAACTAGAAAGAATAAAGAAGGATGAAGGCAAATTTAGGCTAAAGAAAGAAGGCAAGCTAATACATTAAATGTTAAAATTTAATTTTAATCCTAGAAGTTAAAATACATTAAATGATCAATAATTTAAGCCTAAACAACAAAAAAACTCAAAAAAGAAGTTATAATGACAAAACTTATAAATTTGTGAAGAAAACAAGAATTAAATGTAATAATGAATTCATTTTCTATTTGCATGTTGAAATACAAACCAGAAATTAATTAAACTGTGTCTTTACATCCTGTGTATGATATAGGATTATTGACAAAGGAAATAAACTTTTTGCAGAAATGCAGAAATGTCAGGCCTTAAAGCTTTCCAGGAAAAAATACAGATATAAAAAAAATAAAGTGTCTTAGTAAAGCTGAAGGTTTTGGGGACCTGCTAATATGCATTCTCTTGGAGAGCATTTAAAAAGGAGTGATTCTGAGAAGTCACAAAAAATATTAAGCTCCAGACCAAAGGGGAAATTCAGAGATTCTTAATACTTCTAGAACCCATCCACAGTGAATATATTTGTAACATCAAAAAGTTTTTTCAAACAATGTTTCTTTTATTGTCATGTCAGAATGTATTTTGTGGTGGGGTTTTTTGTTTGGTTGTTTGAGGTTTTTTTGTATAACAAGGATTTCTGTCATCATTTGTTCCTTTTATTTAAATTTTGTTCAAGCTTTAATTTTAAGATATAAAACATAGCAGTGTTTCCTTGATGTTTGTGATGGTGCAGTGGTGCTGCCACCATGAATTTGTGAGGTGACTGAACCTCACGCCACATAATAATGTTGTAAGCCTTGTGTAAAAGACAAAGATAATTCTCACTTGCAAGAAAAACAACTCAATCACAATACTTCACATGAGGTAAACAGAGGACAGCGTTTCCACAAGTGGAGGAAAAAACAGCCCAACATGGGTAAAAGATCTAAATTGTTTGATTCGCAGGAAAACAAACACTTCTCTGTGAGAAAAAATGTGTTAGCTTGAGTCCTCTGATCTGAAAAATAGCTGCTGTTTTCAGTTTCTATGTATCAACTACCACTGTAGCTGGAAAAATATCAGAGCTGTTGAGAGAAAATAGCGCATAATTAATAGTGTATCTGCAGATTGCTGTTTCTCCTCACTTTCCTGTAGAAACGGTAAATGCCAGGTAAAATTTATTTTTTCATGCTCTGTCACCACACTTTCCCCTTGCTGGTATTTCCTTTCAGTGTGAACCTCTCAGTCCAGCTCTCAACTTTCTAAACATCCCTTGAGGATCTCTTAACAGCCAGCGGAGCAGCAGCATCTCTCCTATGCCTTCCCTGTGCCTCCTCCATTCTCCATCCTCCCTCCTGGGATGCAGCCAGAGGAGCTGGGCAATGGTTGGCAGCTGCAGCCCAGAGGAGGAGTGTCTATGTCAGTAAATCCCCAGGAGCACTGGCTGAAGGAGCAGCAACAAAGACAGGGAGAAGTTGGCAGCCTGTACCAGGCTGCATCAGTCTCTCCTGTTGTAAAAGTCCCAGCCATTTTCGTCTGTCCACACAGTTTAAGTCTCCTCTGCCTCCGTGATAGGAAGGATTAGAGTGGTGTGTTATGCTGGCAGTATGTGAACCAGTCCCTTTGGATTGCAGTCCCACCTGTTCAGGTTTGTGCACTGAGATGGAGCATTCCGAGTGCTCTCATGCAGTGTTAGTCCTACTGCTGCTTAGCAGTTGGCTGCCTAGAGGTCACACACAATCCCTCATCTAGGCCAGCATGACATAAATGTTAAAAAAAACCCACCTGTGTTCAGATCCTGGGGCCTGGGAAAAAAATTATCTTTCTTTGATCCTTTTCTCATAAGGGAAGATAAATTAGATGGTTTGCCCTAAATCCTGCAGCCCTTATATGCCTCAGTACAATGAAATCTTGTTCATATCTTAAAGCTCTTCACCCAGCCCAGTTATCTCAATCCTAAACTGTATCTTGTTATATTTAGCTACAAGATTTCCCTATTCTGTTTAGTCTGCCACTGACTAATAGTGAAGATCCTTTGCCTTCTGTTCTGTTGGAGTATATGTCCAAGTACTTCAGAAATACAGAGTGTCTTTTAGTAGAAAGTATTCAAATGAAATACATACACTGATACAATCTCAAGCAACAAGAACTTGCATTCTTTCTTTTTTTTTTTTAACATCAGGAGACTATAGGATTTAAAGTAATGCTTTAAATGCTTTTAAAAAAAAAGTAATGCTTGAAATTTCAATTTCTTTCAAACAAACAAATACCTGAATAAGGTAGCCATACTTCACACTTAATACCATCTACACGAAAATTGATTTTCTGACGACTTAAGAAATTGCCAGTCATTATTTAACAGGTGGCATATTACAACCCATTGAAATCAATGTAAGAATCCTGTTTTCTTCAGCAATAACTCGCAAGAGAGGATAAAGAAGGAAAGCTTATTGCTGCAGCAATGTTGTCTTTTCAAAGGATGTTGGCACCAGGAGGCAGCAGGCAAATACTTGATTGTGAAACTGATATTTACTGATGACAAATGCCTAGAAAGTTGAGGTTTTTTGTTATTTGACTGGCTTATCAATCGCTTTGAAATTGCACTCTGTGGGCATGCAATTGAATTGGTACTTTATTCATGCAGCTAGTGGAGTGACGCTATTTTAAAATTCAGGTCTGTAAACGTTAGGCCCAGGAGCACTCCCAGGATTTTTGCTCTGAAAGTCACCACTAGGTATGGCCTGACTATGCAGGGAAGAGACTCCAACAAAAACCAGCCTCCTGTATTTTAATTTCCAGAGACACTTATTCAGACATGCATATATGTAGAAGTGGAAAGGCATAGAATGAAGTTTGTATGTAGTCCTAGTGATTAGCTTGTGACCCATTTGGAATCCTAGCAACATGAGAAATTTTTCAAATCAGTTGCAGTAAGAACCCAACTTATTCACACAGATGCTCTGTAATCATCTTGAATGCTCCCAGGATGAATGACTTCCAGCAGTACCACTGGGTATTTTGCAAAACTAAGAGGTATGGAAACACCTTTGAGTTGATATGTGAACAACAACAAACTTTTCTTCCTAAGCATTGCTAAATTAATTCTCAAATGTTATTTTCACAAATTCTTTCCATAGAAAATGGGGGTTTTTTTAGGGTAAAAATAACTCAATTTCACCCCGTGAACTGATACTGCATCTTTAATTCAGTTTTCTTTCTTTTTTATTTTTAATAAGTGCATATGTCTCTACAAAACTGTAAGTCTTTGCTCAAATAAAATGCAAATGCTGTCATTCACAACTTTGAGATCAGGTGTTGACCCTCTTACAGCAGTGGGCTTGACAGTAGCTTTGACTTGCCAGAGAAAAAGCTTTTCAAAGTCTGCTGATACACACCACTCAAAACAATCATCTGCCAATTAAAGCAAATATGGTGTGAAAAAAATTATAAAATTGCTTGTGTTCTTGAAGTAATCTGATATTTCTATCAGCTCATCTGGATTTTAGTTGTGACAACAAGAATAAGGAGAAAAAGGAGAAAGCTTCATTAGATAATCTTAAAGTGCCACTTTCCTAAAAATTTCATTCCTAATTGTTTTGAGGCTATAGATATTAGCAGTGGGATTATAGGTCAAATAACAGTTAGGTAATCATAACTAATGGTCTAAACCCTGGGATCAATGAATAACACTCACGTTTTTCCTTTCTTTCCCACTCAATATAATGCTCATTTTCCTTTGAGAATATGCAAATCAGATAATGGGTTGTTAATTTTTTAATTGATGATGAAACATAAGCATAAAAAATTTTAGGGTTTTTTTACTATATAATTACATGTTTTTCAATATTAGAGCTGATGGGACAATGAAAAGTCTCCACGGTGCTTTAGGAGAAAAGATAATTTTAGAACTCGGATTTTCACCATCACTTTTACCCAGATTTAAGTAAAATAATGTTTTGAATAAGGCATAAATTACAGTTTCTTTTACCTCAAAATCATAGAATCATAAAGTGGTTGCATTTGACTGCTTAAGTACAGATTTAAATGTATGGAAGTCTGAGATGTGTATAAAATAAATCCCACAGGTCTTTTTCTGATGCACTGGCTCTTTACTGTTCAAAAGAAATGAGAAGTTGAAAGTGTACTCTATAACCTGATTCTTTACTGCTTCTCAATTCTCGTACAAAGTAAATCTCAAGTGCTATGTGGAACACCAGTATCATTTACTCTGTATTTGTTTTATCAACTTTCATATGTCTGCCCCCTCTCATCATTTCACTGCACCCTTCTGAAAAGTGTCCTAGTCTGCTCTGCACCTTCCATCATCAACTTGCAGTTGTAGAGCAGCACAGACAACAGTAAGAATGCCCTGATCTTTGTTTTCTCAAGGCTGAACAAGCCAAGGTCCCCAGTCCTTTCTTCAAAGCCATATTCTCCAGTGTCCTGACCACCCTGGTGATCTTTCTCCAGTGTATAAATGGTGTCAATGTGCCTGCTCTGTGTGTGTTTGCATATATGTTTCCACGTGCAACCATCAGAAATTTGTTCTCAGCTTTATTTAACCTCGACTACCAGATTCAGTGACCCCCAATAATTTTTGAAACATACCTACTCCATTCACACATGATCTGTTACAGATTCAGCCTACCTTCAGTGCCTGCCATAGGTACACCTGGGCAGTCCTGCTTCTCTGAGGCACCTGCCCCATCAGACATTTGGGGAATGGCACCTGCATTGGCTCAAAGCAGTGAAAAGGGAGGGGTTGTGCTGCCTGCATGAAATTGTGTCAGGGGAGGCTTATAGTAGATATTAGGAAAATATTCTTCATCCATATGGCAGTTGGACAGTGGAACAGGAAAACGGTCACTGCACCAAGCCTGACAGAGCTCAAGAAGCATTTGGGTGATGGTCTCAGACACAGGTGGGATCCTGGGGCTGTCCTGTGCGGAGACAGGAGTTGGACTCCATGATCTTTGTGGGTCCCTTCCAACTCAGGATATTCTATGATGCTATGACTGCACTCCATATTTGGGTAAAGAGTGTAGCTTGCTTTTTTGTGGATCCAGCAATAGGAAAACAACTCCAGTGCTTCCTCCTGTAAGGCTCCATTGCAGTACATGGATCACCCAACTACATACTAGTTTTTATCATCTCATTCAGCCTTTTCACCTACTGATGCCGTTTACTTCATGTTCCTTTTAGGTTGCTGTGGTTACTAACCTACATGTAAATATTTTCCACTTCTTTCCACCAGTGGATCTCCCCTTTCTTACAGCCAAAGTTTATAAGGGTCAGTACATAACCATTTGTCACTGGCAAGGTCATGGCACCAAGGGAGAGCTCTGGGAACTCAGTGTTATGTTCTGCTGCAGAGCCCAAACCTGAATGAGATGTGTTCTCAACAGGGCTCAGTAGAGAGGAATGATCCCTCTGCCTGCTAGTTCTGCTCCCCTCAGGATACATTGTCCTTGTTTCACATTCAGCCCATCAGGATCCCCCTCCCTTGTGGAAAAACACTCAGGTCCATTTCCACAAAGCTGCTTTCCACTCAGACAGACTGCAGCAGGTACTGGTGCATGGAGCTATTCCTCCCCAGGTCCACAACTTTGCATTTACCTTTTTTGAACTTCTTGATGTTCCCATCAGCCTATTTGTCCAATCCCATTTATCAGGTCCCTCTGAATATCAGACTTGTCCTCCAGCATATCAACTTCTGCCCTGCAAATATGTCTGATCCTATTGTCCAGATTTTAAAAAGTCACAGTTTTGATTTCTGAGAGATATCACCAGTAACCAGCTGCCAGCTGGAGTTTGTATTGCTGATATTACCCTTTGATCCCAGTGGGAAAGCCAGTTTTTGACTCACCTCTGCTCAGCTGCCCATTTACTGAGTTCCTATTTGACCAGTTTAGCTCTAAGGTTACTCTGGGGGAACATGCCAAAAGCCTTGAAGAAGTTAAGGTATACAGCATCCACTGCTTTCTTCTTGTTCACAGATCTAGGCATCTCAACAGGGATGGTGAGTTATGACTTTCCCTTAAGATAGACATTAAGGGTAAACCATCTTCATTGTATTCCTGAAGTATTTACATGAATTTTTGCAGAACTATGTTTACTTGTAATGAGCAAACTCTGGAAACTACACTAGCTGAGGCAAAGTGTCAGATATGATTGAAAAGACTAGGAGATAATCAAGCATTTTCTCTTTTTTTGATAGCTTTGTACACAAATGAAAAACCACCTTATCCTTCTACCTTTTATATAGGTATTGTTATGCACCCTGTTCATAAAAATACAGTGTGGCAGAGAAATATGAAATAATAAATTAGTAGAAATTTTTTTATGTGGACATACACCCAAGGGCAGTGGAAACCTCTCTAGTTTTGACTGAAACCAGCGGTTTCACAGTTTTTGGAATCCATACAGCAATCAAAATTCAGCTAGCCACAAGAAGTTCAAGACTTGCAAAATGATAATACATTCTCACTGACAGAAACTCAGATAATTTTTTGTTTCCAAAACATTAACTACAGATACAGAAAAAGCGACTGATTTCCCTACACAGCAGTATCTTTTACATAAAGTTGTATTATATTCACTAATAAGTTGTGTCCACAACTCCTCTAATTACTTATAACAGTGTTCTTTAGAAATTGTGTTTTCTTAGTATTGTTCTGGAGTTTCGAGTTCTATTCAAAGCCTACCAAATCAAATGGTAATGGGCTTTACATCAGACTCACAGAAAGTGACATTTTTGGAAAATGTTGTAGGTAGGACTACAAGTGATGTACTGCACAAAGGTTTTATCTTTCTTGAATAGTAGGGAGACGTATTTAATTTTGCAGCACTAAAATCTGAAGAGGTACTATTTAAAAACATAGAAAATAAAGAGGATCCAAATTATGTCACCAAGTCACTCTAGGAGTCTTTTTCCTTCTCTCAGAAAGAGGACATTAATTAAATCTGATTTTTCTGGTAATGGTGGATTAGTTCTGCTTAAGGGCCAAATGTCTACCCAGATGCTCACTCAGTCTCCTCCTCAGCAGGACAAGGGGACAAAACCAGGGAGATTGCTTAGCAGTTATGTTGTAGGCCAAACAATAAATTAATTTATTGCCAATTAAAATAGATTTGAGTAATAAGGAATGAAGACAAATATTAAAACAATCTTAATGTCTTAAACCTCAGCTTCAGTCCTTCACTCCAGACTCCTCTACCCTGTCCCTGAATAGCACAAGGAGGAATGTGTGCAGAGGTGAATTAGCACATAATATTTTTTCTCTAACACTCCTTCCTTCTCACACTTTCCTCTTTTCTGGTGTGGTCGCTCCCAGTCCTTCAGGAAAAAAGTCTGTTCCAATGTGGGCTCTCCACAGGTTGCTGTTCCTTCACGAAATATCCATCTGCTCCAGAATGAAGTCCCTTCCTGCTCTGCAGGGAAATACCTGCTTTATCATGGTCCTCTTCACAGGCTGCAGGGAATACCAGCTCCAGTGCCTAGGGCACGTCCTCCTCTCCATCCTTCTCTGACTTTAGTGTTCACAATGCAGTTTCTGACTCTTTTCTCCCCCTCCTCCTCTAACTGTCCAGCATTTTTTTTCTTTTTTTTAAATACGTTTTTCCAAAGAAACAGGAAAACTGTCCTGTGGTTGGCCCAATCCAGCCAATGGGGACTGGCATTCACTTCCCTCTTCCCACTGTCCCTTTGCTGCAAAAACCTTTGCCATGTACACCCAGTACAGTAGTAATTCTGTTTAACCAAGCACTGAAAGAGAAGCAGGGCAGGATGCAGGTGTTCCATCTGCAGGAGCATCGCAGGACTGACACTGAGACTCGGTAGCTGTAGGAATCCCACCTGTCCACCTGGTCTGGCAAGTCTGTCACTTATCACACTGCTTAGAGTGGAAATTGCTGGAAGGACCTGGAACAGCTAGATTCTTCTGCTCAGTATTTTATGCTAAGGGATTCAGATAGACAGTGGAATTCCAGGAACTATCAGCCAGACAGGCACATGTGGATCTATAGGTCCCTCCATAACCTTGTAAATCAGGCACTAAGTTCTTTAGGACATGGATGAATAATACAGGGCAAAAAAAAGCACTGCATTGTCTAAATAATCATTCTGCAGGGATCTCCACCAGCCAGGCATTTACAGACAGTTATTTCTTCACCTTAATCATTATGGGAAACAAATACATAGCCATTTCAGAAATCCTTTAAAAATAAAACTCTATTTTTTAGTGCTTTGCCTGTTGTGAGATATTACTTGTTTGGCTTAAATAAATAAGCTTTAAACAGAATGAGTCACTTGTTGTTATAATATTGTGTGGTTTAGTATTCTGATTGCTTAGCTCTTCTTGCTTAGTCTGAGAAGCTGGATTTGTTGAAGCCTTAGGCCATAAGCTGAGGACCTTCACCTAGATATGCTTTCTCCTGCAACAGAGTAGATCTTCTTACCAGTTTTCCAAGTAACTGGTATAGTGCTGTGTTTTGTTTCTAGTATGGAAATAATGTTGATAAAACATTGATGTTTCGGTTGTTACTAAGTAATGATTATCCCAAATCTAATGCTTTAGTTTCCCAGGCTCTGCCATAGAGCAGGCGCACAAGAAACACAAACCAGAGCTAAGGAGGCTACAAATGTCAGCAGAAGCCACAACTCATCAAGATGATAGCAGTTAATGTCCCACCTGAATGGAAAGAAGAGAAAGAATCCAGTAAGGTGTTAGAGGACCCCAGACTAAAAATCACCATTGAATTAAAAAGGTTTGTGAAGAGCATGTGAAGGATGGGTGCATAAATTGCAAGGGTCTATTTGCCCAGGGATTTCTTTGTTCTGGCTCCCTTTCCGGAGACACCCAGCTTGAGCTGACCTACTGCTGTTCCACTCTATTAAATTATTTCTTTTTTATAAAATCTGATACCTGAGACTCTGCTGCAAGAAATCCAGGGGTGAGCCTGAAGAAAGAGGAATCCCATCTGAGCATGAGTATGTGTGAGTGAGGAGCCAGAAACGGCTGCCCTTGGCTCATTGGAGCCACCTGCTCTGAAGGGACTCAGGCCCCAGCAGTTGAAGTTTTGATTGGTGGTGCAGCTCCTTGAACTGTGTAAGGATGTTGGGGCTGTGTCTTCTCCCTTCACACTGCCCTTCTGCATTCTTTCATTTTTAACTCTGGTGTGAATAATGTTACATAGCTGAAACAAGTGCGGTACATTCAAACTGAGTCTTACATAGATGTGAATGTAAAGTTCGTATATGTAGAGCTTCCACATTTGTTCTTCCACAAGCTGGATGGCAGATTTAAGTGAGAGCAGGCTAAAGATCTGAAAAAGTAAAATGAACCCTTAACTGAAAAAAAAAAAAAAAAAAAAAAA
>VXAZ01005751.1:1230003-1331849 GCA_013399875.1 Gymnorhina tibicen
AGAAGGAGGCAAGAGAATCCTGCTGCATCTGTGTAATAAGCTGTTTACGGCCTTTTTTGTGAAACAAATTTCACTGCAAATAGAAATCCTTGTTATTCACACTAGAGGCAAGGCAACTTTCATTTTAACTTTGATTCAATGAAACACCCACTTTCAACCATACACAAATATTAGTTCTTGTTCAGTGAAACAGATGGAGTTAAAGAAAACTCAGTGTAAGCATCCATTTGAACCCTGCTGACTTCAGTGAGAAGTTAGTTTGCATTTCAATTGTTAAGTTTGATGACTCACATAATACTCATGGAAATCTCTTCATCTCTTCAGTTTATAATACTTGGAAATGTAGCCCATATTTTTAATGGTATTTAGAATAACTGAAATCAACAGAATGCCCTGACCATGCTCATCATCTTCAGTGGCTTAATATTATGAATAAAAGTGACCACTATCCTAGAGAGACACTAGATCATTATTAGAAAGATATACTAAAGTTCAGAGTTGCCTTCAAAGATGCAGTAGACTTTTTTCCATAGATTTTAAAACTCAATTTTACAGTCCATATTCTGAAAAGTTCACCATTATGTAACATTATTTTGTGGATGGAAAATATGGGATGTACATGACCATTGCACTTTGAATTTTTAGTTGCAGAGATAATATATTTATTTCTATTGGATTTCCTGACATTATATTTTAGTTTTCTAAATCCTTTCTCTTCCTATTTGACTTTGATGTTTAATGCATAATAGATACAGATGATTAAAAAATGCAAACAAATCACCCCATTACAGAATTCATATATGACTTCACAAATATCAATTTACTTCTATCCCAATGTAATGATTGTGAGTGCATTAATTTCCTGTATCTGCCATTTCCAGCCTTACCTGGAAGCCCTACCCATGCATTCTCTGTCAGTTTTTCCTGGGACCTCTGTGTAAGACCAGGAGCAGACAACCAGTTCTGGCTGAACTACACTATAGATGTGTCTCTGCTCAGCCCTGTGCCCTGTTGCCCTGATTTTCTCAAAGGACCCCCAGATCTGCCTCCTGTATGATGACTCTGGCCTTGCTGGACTCCTGGCTGAACAATTTCTAAAACAACTTCCCATTTGAGGATTCTGGTTATGCAAAAATGCTGTTTTCCTTGGAAACAAGCTGGTCCTTCTGCATTTTTTATGGAAACCAGGCAGGGAGAGAGGCTTCTCTTCCACCTCTTGCATGCCAGCTGGCACCATGGTGGGTGAAGGGCTGCCTGCCCATCTCGCTGGACTTCATGGTTGTCACGGCTGTCCAGCTGCCCTGCCTCCCACCTGGCAGACTGCTCCAACTTGCTGGCTTCCTGGCTAGCTTTCCACCTGGGTAGCCAAATCCCTGTACAAAAATTTTTGAAACATGCTCTGTGTGGTCTCAAAACAATCAAGTTTTCTGAAATCAAGTTATGTAATAAAGCACAGTTTTCTTTGTTTCCAGAGAGAAAAACAGAAATAAAAACATGGAAAATTTGTCAGCAAAACAAAAATTGCACTTTGATTACCTCTTTAGTTTTCACAGCAGCCTCTGTGCAAAAAAAAAGAGACTACCATGGCAACATTACTTGTATTAGCAAATATAAAGGACTTTATAAGCCATTTTTCCTTTGCTTAGTCTATTTAGTCTTTTAGTCTATTTAGTATTTTCTTTTTTTTTTTTTTCCTTTAAAGGAAAAAAAGAAAAAAAGCCACTCTGAAATGTTACAAAGGTTCAGGACAATCTCTTCTAGGCTTTGAGATTTAGTGTTGTCATTAAGTGAAATTAGGAATATATTTAGAATATCTTTATGTAGCTTTCTGTCTGGTAGTACCAAGACTTAGGATATTTGTTTTATTTGTTCAGTGTTTTAGCTTATATACACCAAATAATAAATGCATGCACACCCAGTATACAAACACATAATGCAGCTTAGGCAAGGGGCAAGCCCCAGCTCGGAACTTTAAGGCAGCTCCCAGGGCAGTGGGTAAAGGGTTCTGGGGCGGAGGATCCAAATGAAGTTTTTCAGAACAATTAAGGCCTGTTAGTGCACTCAGGGCACTGAAAACGAGTCTCATCCCAGGGAGGTTTCCAACGGGCTGCGATATGAACTCTTCTACAAACAATTTTTCCACCTTGGTCTTTGGCATATCCCATGACAGAGATCTCAGCCTGGGCCAGGATCAAAGCATAGAGAAATCTGAGACTCCACAGAAGAGTGAGGCCAAACAGAGCTTTTCAAAGTAGAGAGATGTGATGGGAACACTCCCCAAAGCACATAGGCCTTCTTCTCTCTCTGTGGTATCTTACATGAGATAGACACTGGGTTGATAAGAGCTTTACAACTGAATTGTTTACATATTTTCTTGAAGTACATATGTAAAAACCAAGAAACAGATTTTTTATCTCTTACGGTATGTATTATTAGAGCAGGAAATAAAACAGTGATTTATTCCAAGACAAATTCTTGATCTCATGAGTGAGAAAATTAAAATAAAATTAATTAACAAATATGCCATTATTGCCATTACTGCCCATGCCTATAGATCTGATGTAGAATTTTTCAAATTCAATATCATGACTTTTAAGTTAGGAGGAAATCCACAGTATTTCCTGTGAATTCAAGAGATTATAATTAGAAGTAGTATTAGCAGTAATATTAGTATCAGCATCAGTTTCAGTATTATCATTAGTATTTTATTTTTCTTGGTTTCAATTTTTAAACTTTTCTTATCTCAACTATGAGGAATTTTCCTTTTTTTGCCTGATTATTCTCCCCATGTCACTGGAGAGGGATGGAGGAAATAGCGAGACACATTATGGTACTTAGTTGGTGGCTGGGGTTAAACCAGTCAGCTACAGTGAAATAATATCTTCTTAAACCAGAATACAGCAGCTAGGGCTGGGACAAGCAAAATCTCTGCTGTTTAATTACATCCTTTCCACAGCATTCAATGCATATACAGAATCTCTCAACAAACCAATTAGTTATAACATTCATCACACTTTGAATGTCAATTCCCCTTCCTTGAAAGTTCCCCAGGCGTGTTCTCTACTAAGCAAAGAAGGAAGATACCAGGTGGCTGTTCCTGGATATTTTGAGTAGCAGCAGGCTCGGACAATTATCTGAGATCATGTCATTGCCATCACAAGTTAGCTTCTAGGCCAAGATATCTAAGAACTTAAGAATGTCCAGATCAAAGGTCGACTGACTCCAGTGATGAGTCCAGGTACCCTCAATGAATGCTTGGGAAGAACATTAGACACAGAAATTGTGTAATGACATTTCCCTAGGACACACTCCTACTCCAGGTAATTTAGTTCAGAGCTGAGAAACTACAAAGCTGTGCTTAGGCAGTAGTGCTTACAGTGAGTGTAGGAGCCATGGTATGGGAGCAAAAGCTGAATTCTGGGATTTTTCTCTGCTTTTGCTAGTGTGCCTTTTTCTATGAAAGCAGTGCTGATAGGTGACACACTTGGTGCCATCTTCTTGTAATCTCAGCATAGGCTGTTACCTCCAGGAAGCTAAGCTTTGGGCTCCTTGTCATCCTACAGAGACATGGATGAGGTTACTACCTCAGAATTGTGTTTGGTAATAAATACATGCCTGCCCCCTAACTTCCTTCTAGGAACTGCCTCTCTCTTTTGACTGGCTGCTAAGAACCAGTCAGTCCAACACCCTTCACACCCTCTGTAAGAATTCTTTTTTCTTTTGATTCTCCTTCCACTCTTCCAAGTACTTCTCTCTTCCCATAAGAAGGTGGATTACCCTGATCCTTCCTGCTTGATTATTTACTTTTGATTTTCTCAATCCAATGAAAATTAATAAGATCAAGTGAGTCAAGGGATATAAAGGGGAAAGTAAACGGTTCATTTCATGAAAGAGGAAGAGGATAATATCTGAAATACTCTGTTGGAATCATTGCACCTGATCAGTCCAAATTCTAACAGATTAGCAGATGGCAAGAGAATTTTAAATGAGTGCAAATCTGTCTTTTGTGCTTTTAGGATCCCAGGAACACAATATTTATTCTAATGGTAAAGATCTAGAAAAATTGGTGGGAAAAGAGGTAATATATTATAACTATGTTACAGAACAAAACTGAAGGCACAGAAGACTATGAATTTTAGAATCTCTGGCTCTGATGAAACTTTAAAATTAAATCTGACATGACATTGAGCACCACAGTCAGATATTGTCCAGATATTTTTTCCCCAAAACATATATAAAAAAAAAAATTCCTGAATTATTTTAATTTGCAATAACTTTGCAGTTTTTTTGCATTGGATTTTCTCTCATTTAGCTTGGTCTTGTGGCTTAAACTCCCCCACATTCAAATTCTGTAGAATGTAACACAGATGGAAAACACTGACACGGAGGTTTTTCTGTTTCTATCTCTCCTTCAGATACAGATAGTTGGATGACTTTGATTCTTATATAAATCCATATCTCATAAATCTCACGATTTTTTTTAATCTGGAATAAAAAATGAACACATTTTATACTAATTATTTATTGTATCAATCTCATTTTCTCTGTTATTTTCTTCCTCATTACAGTGGCAGTACAGAGCTGAGGTAACCCAATGGAAATCACTGAAGTTACACAAATGTTATCCTTGTACTGGTCAAGAGAAAGTAGACAATCTTCCTAAATGAAGGAAAGTAGGTTAAACTGAAGTGGACAATCTGAATATATACCAAAGACTTATTGGAAAAAGCACTTAATGATGTAAATATCTACAAATAAGAAATTAGTATGTGCAGGAATTCAAAAGTAAGGTGACACTTGAAAGGCAGATAAACATTTTAGAGAGGTGAAGAGCATAGTTTTTACTGCTAAATGCATTAATTCAATCAAATAATTGAGTAAAGCCCTGCTCAATAAAACTGGTTATTATGCACTTGCTCAATTCTGGGTTTGTTTGGCTGTGGGTTTGTTTTGGTTTTGTGTAGTTTTGTTTTGGTTTTTTTGGTAATGTTTGGCATTTAGTCTGAAACACCTGAATAGCTTCATTGTAATGAGATAACTGCTATTAGCTAGATCTGGTGTTGCATACAAATTCTAGTTGAAAGATCCAGCTCCCTGCTACTGCTAGAAAATTAGACACAACTGAAAGTTGCTTCTTCCCAAGCTCACCTGCAGCACAGTTTCATGGATTTTATCACTAAAATGCACAGCAATGTACAGTGAAAACACAGGAGAGACTTAACATCTTTAAGCTGTTAGTATATGCACAGGAATTAGGAGAAAAATCTTGTCTACACAGAAGCTGACCTACTTCCATTTAGCAGTCTATGTTAAATATCAAAAAGCACATTCAGCTGAAGGCATGCTATTCCTTGGAAAGTAAAGGCACCTCTTCTAAACTGTTTTTCATTTATTCATTCCAAGATGGCTCTTTTCCACTGTGTTTGTGTATGATACAGCAGTTTTTGTAATAGAGATGGCTCCGAACTATCGCAGTAAGTTATACAGAAAACAGGGAGATACAGAGAAAAAACAGCAATAAAACACAACTTTGAAGAAATAGTCAAATTTTTAAAATAGCATCAAAGATTGGAAATATTCATTTATGGATACTGTTTGGGAATTAAATTTCAGAAGGAAAGTTTGCGTTGCAGAGTTGTCATGCCAGGTTGCCATGATGATCACAGATAAACTGGTGGGCCATAAAACTGGAGGAGATAGCAACAATGCCACCGCTGTTGGAGACTGCCATGATTACATATGTCCATAATGCTACCCTGCTGAGTTTGGCAGATTCTAGCAGCACATCAAGGGGAAAAAAGTTATGACCAAGGACAATGAAGTAATGAACCAGGTTATAAAAAAAAGACAAATATAAGGGTCAAAGGGTTAAGAAAACATGGCAGTTTATCACTGAATCCTAAACATGCCAACACTGTGATTTGACTGTGAGAGATAAACAGTAATAGTGGGATTGTTTTGAATGACCAAAAATTAAAAACCCCCAAAACATTAAAAATAAAAGAACTATATATAATTATTATATTAATCTTCATTTTTGTTTCACTTAAGGATAAAATGTCATATATTTATGAGTCTTCCAAACTTTGCATTTTCCTCTTATGGCTACTCCATGTAAAAGAGCAGCTAACTCAACTGGATTTCACCATCCAAGGAGTGCTACTTCCCAGTGTGCTCAGAACTGGCTCCAGTGCACTCGGAGTTCCCAGTTCCTTCTGCCTTGGTCAGATGGATGCAGCTGCTGCAGTTAATTTCTGCAGGTCGAGTCAGCAGCAGGATTTTTTTCTTACAGAGAGGTACCTCTTACAGAGAAACCCAGCTGGATCCCTCACCACTGGCTGATCAGCAGGAGGTTACTGTGAGGAATGCAGACACCTGCCCTCTCCAGAGTGTGTACCTCCACACTGTGTATCACATGGATAATCGCCCCGCTTTAACCCCATGGAACACCAGGGCCCTTACCCAGCCACCGTGCCAGACTGTGGACATCTGCAGGTGCTGGTGTCCTTCTGCTCATAAGCCAGTCCACACCTGAACTTTGCTAACAACTAAAAAAACCACACAGCTGGATTCACATCCTGAGTCAGACACATAAAGCTGCTTGAACATAAACTTCTATTGCCATTATTGTGTATTATGCTGTGGCTGACAACTATTTATCCAGAAGCACGTGAGCAGGATAACACCGTAGTGGGATCAGCAACCTGTGTTTAGGCAGCTGAGTCATCCTGCTAAATTTAGGTATCTACAACATAAATGATTACATGGGGCCAGGTATCTAAGCTCCTGTTAGAGTCAATAGCTATCTAGTCAATACAGTCAATAGAGACAGAAAGCTATTCTGCTCTCCCAAAGCAGATATCTACTTTAGAAGGAGATAAATAGATCCCTAGACTCCACTGACTGTGCTGGATACATGAGATAAAACAAGAACTCAATTCTCATGTTTCATCCAGAAATTTATCATGAAAAAGAGGCTGAACTTCTAGTTCTCCTGTTTGGTTTTTCTTGGTTTTTTTGGGGGGCGTGGGTTTTTTTGGCTTGTTTTGGTTGGTTGGATTTTTTGTTTGTTTTGTTTTTGTTTTTTTTTCCTAAAGGAGAAAAAATACCTATAGTAGGAGAACTGGTATCAGTTGAAAAACAAATATGGTCTATGCTTTCAAGTCTTTCTTCACATTATAAACTACATCAGGCTGCGCTCCAGGGCTTTGATTTTCCAGTCTTCTAGAATGAACATCTGAAGAATGAGGCAACTTCAACAAGGCCATGTATGAGAAAATAATTGTTCCTCTGTATGGAAGCAAGAATTTCGAAGTATATAGGTCTCATTCTTATGGAATCAAGTTGTGTCAAAGTGCACATTTTATAATTCACTATCTTTCTCAGCTTCTACAGACTAAACACAGCCTTAGTTGGTCTAATAAATGGTACTCCTTTTCCCTCAGACCCTTGTATTATATCTAACTGTAGCCCACCAGAGTCATTGCAATACCGTCATTGCTCCTGTTGGATATGGTAGATGTAACAGGCAAGTGCAGCTGATTGAAATTCAAAATGAAACTTCAGGGGTTTGAAATCAACAGCTGACTGAATCAGGAATGAATTAGGACTTCAGAACTTTTGATTTCAGTTCCATGATGAGAAGCTCAGTTGTTATTAGACCATTATTGAATTTAATTAATAACCCAGAAGTTAAGTCAATTTTCATCCTTATTTTGTTGTTATAAATCCTACTGTTGCTTAGCATCTAGTTGTGCCCACAGCCTCTGGGGGACATTTTTAAATTTTTAAAAAGGAGAAGAGTTATTTTCATGAAGAAGGAAGTGGGCTTTCTTTTTTTTTTTAAGCAGCAAAAATAGAATTTCTCATTTTTACTGGAAATAGCCTATTTTCCATCAGCTTTTAAAAAGTGTTGTGAGAAACATATTTCTAGGGAGTTAATGAAGTATTATACAAATTCATTTTACAAGAAATAGCTCTACCAAAAAATGCCTCTGTATTTGGTAATTTTTATGAAAAGTCACTTAGCATAGGTGGACTACCAGAAAAAAAAGGAAAAGAAAAAGATGTTAAAGTAGTCTGAAAATACAAGATATGCACAGATAGGAACTGGGAAGTCAAGTTTTGGCAATCTTGGTTTACTCATCTTCTGATAAAAACGAAACTATTTTATGGAGTTTATAAATTCAATTAATCTTTCCACTGACCTTAAAACCTGCAGCGGGTCTTGCATTTGATGTGCATACCAGTGATGTGAAGCTGTATAATTATAAGCAGTCATTGAACAGAAGTTTAGTGAGTTCAGGCAAAATGACTGAGCACCAAATGGAGTGGAAAATTCTATTATTGTGTATTTGGTTTTGGGTAAAGAGTTCTTACCTACAGCCAGGTTTAGAGGCTAGGTGTCATCTTTCTATCACTCATCAAATTAATTCATTTTTCAGAGAGATCTTTTCTTTACTTCACTCCCTGGGTGCAACCACGCTGCAGGAGGTTGCTGCTAGTGATGTGGAACAGGTAGCTTTGTTTGGAAATGCCTTTTAAAAATTCTGATGTAGCAGGAACAGAGAGAAAAGCTTTGTAAGTATGTGTTCCAAGAACCAGCTTCAGATTTTAAGCTGTAACAGGTCTCCATTCGCATTTAAACACCTCATTCACATTCAAAGACCTGATCAGTATAAGGAAGAGCAAAGAATGGCTAAAGGTTATAAAAGCACAATTTTATAGTGCAGTTTCTAATTTAATTACTAGGGGGAAAAAAAAGGAATTGCTCCTCTAAACCCAGGCATATTGCTGGTGAGATATGAGGAAAAGGCAGAGGCAGTGCAAAGACAAGGGTTATCTCTGCTTTCTGTTTCCTCATGCAAATGTATAGGTGTCTCATTCGTTTTGATTTCAGAGAAAATATATTAAAATTGAAAGAGAGTCTGAAACAATAGTTCTTAGTTACAAGCTGTTCTATTATTTCGAGAATTGCCAGTATTCACACCTGCCAACCTTCTACAACAACTCTTTTGGAGGTTGTTTCCCTTGTCTTGAAGGAGGTTTTCATTTACATTTTACTGTTTTCTCACATTCTAATCCTCTGCAATTTTAAATGCATTTTTTAATTTTAGAGTTATGACATTCTTTGAAGGCTGGATGTTTAATTTCATAGGGGGTGTTTGGAACAGTGAACTTTTGAAGAGTGTCCTTTACTGGATATTGTCTCTGTTTTCAATCAGTTTAAAATACTAATATTAAGACTGTATGGAACAGTGATTTTTTTCAGGTGAGTCATTTTTTATTTTATTGTGTGAATCCTTCAAACCCCCCAAAACCCAAAACCTAGCCACTTACATAACACTATGCACAAAAACCCTTTTCTGCTTTGAAAAAAGGAACATCTTTACACAAAAAGTAAACTTTTTTGTGAGGGTTTTTTCCTTTATTTTTTTCCCCCTTTTTTACTAAAGAGTAGATTTGAATTTGTAAATTTAGATTCTAATGCATGTTGACAGAGAAGCAAAATTTTCATCAGGTTGTGGGTTTTTTTTTATGATAACTAAGAGTGAGGTAGGTAGATTGCTAAGACAGCTGTTCCCCAACTCATGGCAGTCTCAGCAATGTCTGTGATTGGTTCTGTCTGGACAATGTCAGCATTATTTTCTGGCTTTCCAGTGATGAGAATAATTTCTGTAGTAATAACACAAGAATGTCTTCCATTTTTCACTACTGGCAAATACTAAGTGACAATACAACTAAGAGATACAAAAGTCATCTGTCTCTTACTAAGTAGTGGTAAGGAGACTCTTGATTATTGCATTATATGTTTCTTAAATTCATGAACTCCCAGTGCATGAGATTCAGAATTAAAAAGACAATCAGCAGCTCTAGCTTGCACAGTCTGTTTTTGTGTTGAAGACAATTGGAATTTGCCTGTAAGTATTTCAACTAGATTTATTTAAGTATGAAAGAGTTAAGTATAAAGACAGAATTCAGTTTCCCCAGAAGATCAAAAGAAAGCTTCAGTAAAGGAAGAAGTAGCTATGCAATAATTACAGAAACACAGTTTTCCTGTTTTGAAAAAGGAATAAATTTCTTAAGATTTGAAAAGTATATGTGGGACTTTCACAGCTTAAACAAATCAATTCCAGTGTTTGAGACAAATACACAAAAATCAAACCAAACCAAACTAGAAACAAACAAAACAAACAAAATAAAGACACAAACAAAACACAAACCCAAAACAAACAAAAATAAAGAAACAAACAAAACACAAACCAATCTAACCAACCAACAAACCAAAAATCCCCAACCTGTTTAGGAGACAAACATTCCCTGTTTTGCATGTTCACCATATGTTATTTTCTGTGTGCAACACATTCACATATCCAATGTATTTAGAGCAATACTAAAATAAAAGAAGAAATTTCCTTCTTCCTTTGCCCACCTCCAGACTTCCTAATACATCATCTTTAGATGTAAAAGGTTAGGTTTCAAGCTAGATGTGTTGAAAAGGTCACACTCCAATTTCCAAACCCAAGAGAACAATGAAAGGAATGCTGGCTAGCCAGTTCTTTAGAGTTTGCTTTATAGACATGACAGAAAGAAAAAAACGGCCAAATTTGGAAACCATTTCTCTTTCAAGAGGTCATACTTATTGGTGACCAACCCTTTATGAGCTCATTAGCCATTTTGATTTTTCAGGTTAGCAGGTATTTTCAGCCTGGGTCATGATTAGAATTCTGCTATAACATCTCTAAAAATGGGCCAGGATCCTCAAATATGAATAGCTAATTTTCTTCATTTTAAACTACATATAGAAACTGACATATAGAGATACAGTTCTCAGAAGTGCTGAATATCCAAACCTTACTAGTTTAATGGGAGCACTCACATAAGAAGGAAGTGCTCTATGAAGCTAAAATGTAATTTATTTTAACAGCACTCTTCATGCACTGTGGCACAAAATGCTTTTCAAGAAAAGTAAACTTCTTTACGCAGTCATAACACTATAAATTCAGCATGACTTGGGATTTAAAGATAGCAAAGAGAGAGTAAATTTCATCCAAAATGTTTAAGAACTGCTATAAGGCTTCTTACACATGTAAGGACTCAGATTTATGACAGAAAAATGAGGAGAATGAGGAAATTGTCTTGAATGTGATGTAAGTGCTTGCGTTGTTCAGTTTTTCTGGGTTTTTTCTGCCTTATTATTTGGTGGCTGGGATAAGCTGTCATTCCCTGGTGATGTCTGACACTGTTGGTGTGTTTTTATATGCTAGTATGGTTTTTGTTGGGACCCTCAGGGCATCCCCAGCAGCCCTCCCTGCCTGCCCAGCCCCCTGGGGCCCCCCCAACCCTGCCCAGGGCCCAGGACCACTGAGCCCCCAGGACCATCAGCCCTTGTCCCAGCAATGTTGCTGCAGGGGTGGTCTCCACCTGCCCACAGACAGATCTTGCCACATGTGCAACTCCCAGGGGATCCCCAGTGGCCTAAGCTCCCAGGACATGCCCCGACAGTTTACTGCTCTGTTTTAGTGACAAATACCAATACAGGAGCATGTAAAGAATAATTATGACAGCTGATATGCAATACACAAAGTTCATGCGGTAGCAGTTTTATACCTTAGTCTTACATGCAAAGAAAATAAAGTAGAAAAAAATAGTTGGAAGGTTTTATTCAGTATCTCTTTGAAAAAGACATCAGGGCCTTGTATTTTATCAAAAGGTACTTTCTTGAATCCCACCCAGCTATATTTTAAACAGCAAAATACCATTTCCTTTTACTTCATTGCAATGTAAATGGTAGCATTAATACATTTTTGCTGCTTTAAGGAAATTACTTATTTTAAAAGAGCAAACTGATTTTCATGGACTAGCACATGTGTAGCTGTGCACAACATTCACTTCCAAATGCTCATTGTCAAATAAAAAAAGGGAAGAGATAAAAGTCATTGGGGAAGAGAATATTTCTTCCCAATTTTAGCCAGAGGGTGGAATCCTTGGGTTTTTTATGACCTGTTTTATTTATAATTTTATTAACAAGTGGATGAATTTTTAAACTTTAATTCCTATAAAATTGAAAGAAAGAATTTAGGGATCAGGGTCTGGGAAGTAAATTAGAAGGCTCCAGTTCTGTATATCTTGGTGAGAGCAATATGTCTTTACGACATGGTTTAACCACAGCCAGCCTCTTGCTCACACTCCACACTCCCCACTCCTTGTCTCTGTGGGGAGGAGAATTGGAAAGAAAAGGTACATTTTGTGGTTTTAGATAAGAACAATTTACTGATTCAAACAAAATATAATCATCATAGTAAATAAATGAAGAAATAAATAAATAATAGTATCAACAACAACAGCAATAATAACAAAAATAATAATAAAAAATTTTGACTAGGGAGAGAGTAGCAAAACCAGAAAAACAAGTAATGTACAATATAATTTCACACCATCTGCTGACCAATGCCCAGCCCATCCCTGAGCCATGAACAGTCCCCTTCCAGGTAACTCTCCCCAGTTCATATACTGGGCATGACATTCTATGGCATGGAATATTCTTTTGGGCAGTTTGGGTCAGTTCTCCTGACTATGCTCCCTCCCAGATTTTTGTGCAGCTCCTCCCTGGCAGAGCATCAGGCACTGAAAAGCCCTTGATTTAGGGTAAGCACTACTCAGCAACAGCCAAAACATCAGTGTTATCAACATTATTTTCATATTAAATCAAACCCACAGCACTGTACCAGCTAGTAGGGGGAAAAATGAAGCCTGTTCCAGACAAAACCAGGATACTGTGTAATAGCCTTTGAGTCTGGATAAAAATTCCGTTCCTTCAAAACTACCTCTGTAAATAATGCAAAGAAAGGCTAGAAATTGTGTTTAGCTGTAGTGATTCTTGTTCTGTGTATTGGTTCATAACACTTTGACCTTGGACATGACACATATATTTCTACAGCCAAGAATATGATCAAGCATCTTCAAGTGGTACTTTTGCCACTGACATGATGGTCTGAGGACAATATGTTCCCATAGAATGGTAGAGTAATAAGGAAACAGTAAACATTTCAGAAACATAGGAATGTTCTGGCCCGAAATAATCTCAGCATGGTGAAATTCCAATAGGTCAGCCACACAAATATGCAGTCACACATGACAATGACAATAATATGCATCCTTGTAGTTGCCTGGAACCCCACAGGGATTTATTTCCACACAGTTTGTTTCAGAATAAATTAATAATTGGTTTTAAACTGTTGCACTGTAGGGCTAAAGGCAAATGACAGAAGGTCTTTGAAATCTACCATCAGCATAGCTACTCTACCTAAAATTCTGACCATAAGCTCTTCTCTTTTCTTTCTTCTTTTCCTGCTATTTCCTCTGGGAAGATGGGAGCTAACAATCAAAGACAGGGGAATAAAAGATATTTCCCACATGCAGCATTTTCAGTTTTCCAGTTTCTTTTGTTGTAATCAGGTTCTTGAGTGAGACAGACAAAATGTCCAAAATGTTGAGTATTTCCTGACCTGCTCTTTTCAGTAACACACTTTTTGTGTAAATCCAATTTTCTACTGGCAACCCTGAGGAGTCATGGGATAATAATGCCATGTACAGCCATTCCTGTCTCATTTGAAACAGCCCTTGGCTGCCCTTCCCAGCACGGCTGGACAGCTGACTTAAGCTCTTTCAGAGCATGCTGCCTCTGAAACAGAGCGTGGGAGAGACAGTAGCCAGCCTATTGGAATGATCCACCTATAAGGAATTACATGCTTGCAACAGGATTGGCCAAGTCAGTTTAAAGGCATTATCTAACAGGAGAGAGCAGAAAAATTAGGGAAGTATCTACATTACACCCCAAATCCTTTCACACATATGCAACTGCAGTAAGATCAAACCGGTTTTCGCCAACATGGCCTACCTACAACTTCCAGGCATACTTCTACCACTTCTCAGGGACTAACACAAAAGACAGAAAAGCAAGGAAATTATTCGAGTTTTGGCCAACAGCTCTGCTTTGACCACTGATACCCAAGAGCTGTTGACTAGAAGGGTAGAGACACACCAAGAGGACGCTGGTGAGTAAAGGACACATTTCCTTCGGGCTCCTCTGCTCTGAAGTAGGAAAACAGCTTACCTGCTGTGACTACAGACAAACAGGAGAACCAGTCGTCTCCTGGGTGGTAGCTTAGCAGTATGACACTGCCAGGCAGAGACGGCAGAGCCGCCCAGTGCCACAGCAGCCCTGGGGCCGGGCAGGTCGAGGCTTCCTGCTGCGGACACTCAGGCTTCATCCGCCTCTCACCGCTTCTGCTTCTGCCACCAGAGGGCACGAGGAGCCAAACTTTGGCGGCTTCACAGCGGAGCAGCTCCCCTTTTCCTACAGAAGGAACAGTGACTAAACTGCACTTTGTCATCTCTGCAGTCCCTAACCAGGCTGCTGATTGGGAAGGAAGAACCTGGAGGTTTCCTTTCGAAGGGAGGAAATCCAAGAACATACCCTTGTGTACACCTTTATTTCTGAGTCTTTCTGTTTGCACATTTCATCTTCTGTAACCCATATGATGTGTTCAGGAAACAGACACAGCTTTGTCCCCCAGCTGTGGGAATGTATTCCTCCAGAAGGAAAAGGTCACACTATGCACCTGTCAATGATCTTTCGTCTGCTGCCTTGTGGAAGCATGCCAAAGGAAATGTGGCCCTAGTGTGCAACATTAGCTTTCTCTTCTATGTGCTGCAAGACTACTGCCTTTATCATGATGCAGATGATTATCCACAGCTTGGATATTCAGAAATTCTACAGGAAACTGGGGCCCATCCCTTTGGTGACTACTTAGCTGAACTGACAAGTAAGTTTCAGTTTGATGAACATATCACACCGTTAATTTTTTCAAGATCCAAAACATGCAGCTTCTCACAGCCAGGGAAGCCACTTCCTTAAATTTAAGGGTATCATTCTAAATGCATCCAACAGAGAAAAGTAAATTCTGAGGTGTGGAGGAGCTTCATGTTGGTTTCTGTGATAAATCTATATGGTGCTGTTCTTAAAATTGTTCTCACAGAAGAGGAGGATCACAGGAACCATGCCCCTTCTGAAGATGCAGAGGGTGGTCTATAGGAAATAGGTAATAAATGAAAAATTCAGCAGCAGCCCTTACAGTTTTTCTGGTCTGTTCTGATGACCAAGAAGTTCTAGCAACACTATTTTCTCACTGTTCTTGCAGGGTTACCTAGCTATCATGGGGAAAAGGGTTTTTTTTAAATTTTCCCTGGAGAATGGTGAGCAGTTACTTTCTTTAACACCTGAAAATATTGTATGTGTTACAGTTTCTCACAATAATAGATTAGAAAGTTTTCTGTAAATGTCTTTTTGTCAGATTTGTGGGAACTTAACTAAAGTCCTAACAGCAAATCTTTTATTTCCCCAAATAAGCTAAACACGATTGTAATGAATGACTCATTAATTCTGCTTGTGAAGTGTCAAAACTGAGAAAGATTTTTCTAAGTATACATATCACAGGCATCTTAGTGTCCTTTTTAGAATCCAAAATTATTTTGTCACGGTAGAAAGAGTTGCAGCGTCAATCTCAACACAAAATATGTAGTGATCTTTATAAACCCTGAGAGATGTCCCAAAACTTACCTCCAAACAGATGTGTCATGGGAAGACACGCTCTTCTTAGAAGTGTCTGAAGATGTTAGTTTGTCACCATCTGGGTAACTGTTGTTTTAAACATTTATGACCAGAAGTTTTAGGCTGAGAATGGGACATTTTTACCTGCAAAAGCAGTTTTCCATATTCATATTTGGAAAACCAGCACTCAGAAATAAAAACAGGTGGTTTGATCTGAAATACTTGCATTGATATCAAGGCAGAAACAGAGTATGATGTCCTGGTGTCTGAACAGCTTTTGCCCTTGCTGGAGCTGTTGATCTCTTCCCCACAGACAGAGGAAAGCTATGTTTTGATCTGTTTTTGATGACCTGATAAAAGACATTTCTGAATTTCCCTGAATACCTTGAAAGAGAATGTCCTCTTAATGTCTTGCCAGATACATGTGCTGGAAAGCTGTCACAAATTCATTAAAAACCTGGAGACTAAAAGGATGTTTTTCAAAAGAAAAAAATTGTTAGTGAAACAAGCAAGCAATTTATCCTCTAAGTTTTGAGCTTGCCCATTTCCAGGTTTTTCTGTTAAGTAGTGATAGAACGTAGGAAAAAAAATTACCTGGTATCTGCAAACCAGCAGAAGGGGGTGAGGATACCACCCACACCTGGTGAAGACACTAGGGATGACATTTTTCACTATTTGGATGTAGAAATAAGAGACAGTTCCCAAAAACTAGGCTTAACAAGATGTAAAAGAGCTAAGCTGTACAGCAGAGCCCTTCAGCAAACCTTGACATGGGGAAGAGAATTATCAGGAAAAGTGAGATGAAGTTTCATTCTACTGGGACAACTAAACAGAAGTCGTAGACCGTGAGAAGAAATGTGAGTATGTTCAGGAAGTATTGGAAATGTGCAGGAAGAATGCATAGGTGTGCCTATTCCATAAATATTTCTTTCATAAACTGTTTTTTGTAATTTTTTTATTGAACTGAATGATACCAGATCTCACTTTTGCTCTAGTTATCTTCTTGTGCTCTGTCTTTCGAAGATGTATCACTTCTCTAATTTTAAACCAATGCCTCACAAGGATTGAAGGTTTTGCTTCCACAGGTCTGTATCTGACAGTGCTGTGGAGGCTGTGGTTAGAAAAGTATCCAAGTAAAAAAACATGTTACATATAAAATATAACCACATCTTAGGCTTTACTGTCTTATTAAAGGACTTGAGATAGAAGTTTTTTACTGTATTATTAGTAAAAAAACAGGGTGAATATTATTCTGCTGTAATATTTTCTTTTAGTTCTGGTTTACAAATTATTTTTCACAGTCTTTACTTTCTGAGGCACATGTCTCTACTAAAGCTGTTTTCAACAGCTATGGCTTTTTCTGAACCCATCTTGCCTTTTAAAAGTACAGCCCAGGAATACATGGATACAATGTCTATCAGAATTATGATGTGCAAAATCCTGTCATTCAGTTCGGAAAAACAAAGTTTATGCATCAAATGCACCTGCCTTTGAGCACGCAGATCACAATCGCTTTATTATTCTCAAAGTTTTTTTCAGTGAATTGTGCAAACTGTAAGCATCCTGGTTTGCAAGTCATGGTGACACTTGGCTTCTGCTGATATCAAGTGTTCAACTTCTTAGATGCTTGAAAAATTGGAATTACACCAACAAAGCTTTCCACCTCCCCAGGAATATTGGTAATGTCTTTTAGTAGATATTCTGGCAGACGCATCTAGTAACACACTGCTAAAACATGCATGTAAAAACTTCAAACAGAAGGTGAAGAAACAGCTGTTGAAGAGGCTTTATTAATCAGGGACCAGAATAGGTGATGTTATGTTTGATATTTTCAGCCTTTTTTCTTTTTTGCTTTCAAATGTTGCTGTATTTCCTTTGATAGTTAGGCCATCTTTATAAAATGGGGGTTGGCCAAGAGCACATGTTCCTGCCGGCTTCTTTTCTGGCTTTCAATTTCTGTAGGAAATGCGACCCGTATATTGAAACAGAGGAAAATCTCAGGGACCAGAAGGTACCACCAAGCTCTGACTGCTCCTATTCAGCCACCCTATGACTCTTCCAACTCTGCCCATGGCTGAGGACTCCACGTCAGCCCCCTGGGGCCACCAGCTTCTGTCCCACTGACACCATAGCAGAGCTGGTCTCCACTTCCTCACAGCCATGCCCTGACCAGAGGGGGGCCATGTCAACCCAAAGGAAACCTCCAGGTTCTTCCTTCCCAATCAGCAGCCTGGTTAGGGACTGCAGAGATGACAAAGTGCAGTTTAGTCACTGTTCCTTCTGTAGGAAAAGGGGAGCTGCTCCGCTGTGAAGCCGCCAAAGTTTGGCTCCTCGTGCCCTCTGGTGGCAGAAGCAGAAGAGGTGAGAGGCGGATGAAGCCTGAGCGTCCGCAGCAGGAAGCCTCGACCTGCCCGGCCCCAGGGCTGCTGTGGCACTGGGCGGCTCTGCCGTCTCTGCCTGGCAGTGTCATACTGCTAAGCTACCACCCAGGAGACGACTGGTTCTCCTGTTTGTCTGTAGTCACAGCAGGTAAGCTGTTTTCCTACTTCAGAGCAGAGGAGCCCGAAGGAAATGTGTCCTTTACTCACCAGCGTCCTCTTGGTGTGTCTCTACCCTTCTAGTCAACAGCTCTTGGGTATCAGTGGTCAAAGCAGAGCTGTTGGCCAAAACTCGAATAATTTCCTTGCTTTTCTGTCTTTTGTGTTAGTCCCTGAGAAGTGGTAGAAGTATGCCTGGAAGTTGTAGGTAGGCCATGTTGGCGAAAACCGGTTTGATCTTACTGCAGTTTTACTTGCACGTGAGTGACATGATTTAGGAGGTGTTTTCATGTAAAATTGTGGCACTGAAAAGAAAAGGTCAGGAAAATCTCAGGCTTTTGTATATTTTTGTCCATCTCACTCAAAAACTGATTAGGACAAAAGAACCTGGAAAGCTGAAAATGCTGCATGTGGGAAAAAAACCCTTTTATTCCCATGTCATTGTTTGTTAGCTCCCGTCTTCCCAGAAGAAATAGCAGGTCAGAGCTTTAGGCCATAAAATAACTATGCCCGAAATGAACTTTAAAGGCCTTCTACTATTTCCCCTTAAGCCTGTGGTGAAAAGCCTGCTTTTGAATCTAGTTTTTCTTGTATTCAAATAAGAACAGCCTAAAATCTTACCCTTGAATGTAATAACCACACACATATATTTGCTTGCAGTTTGGATGCTGCTTCCAGAGGAACCTTCTCTTATAGACTTTTTTTAACAGAGCTTTTGATCCATGTTGTTCTGCTGATAGCTAAGGCTCACATTATAAATGCACCTTCCACGCTCATAACATGGATTTCAAGGAAAATGGGATTACCTGTCAAAGACAGTTACCAATAGCAGAAATAAACATTTACTGGACTGCTCTGCAGAGATTTTGATACTGTAAGGTGAACATGGGTACATGAGATTATGAACAATATCCGTACTTTCATTGTTTCAGTAAAATAAAATACTGAGTTTCTTTTTCTGTAGTACCACATGGTTTTAATCCATGCTTTAACTCTGGTTACTCATTGCTCTTTTAATGAATTTGTATCACTAGAAAATTTTTTTGGAAAGAAGCTGCGTGCTTCTCACACTCAGGAATGGGATCCAATCCCTATGGGATTAAGACAACAATTAGGATATGTGCCTCTGCTATAACGTGAGGCCACATGTTCATAATGACTGGTATATAGAAATGTTTCCATATTAAGAATAAGATGTTGGTCAGTACATGACATTATTCATATCAATCTGCATATTTGCCATAGAGATGTATTGGAAGAATATTGATGCATTAAGTAGTAATTTATCCAGTTGTCGTATGGATGAGATATGAGTCTCAGACTTAAATCTTTTGCTCTTCTTCATGTCAGTGATGCTAAAAACAATGTTATACTAATGATGGTACAATATAAATATAGCTCTTAATTAACAGAAGTGATAATTAATAAATTACATTTTATGTCCTGGAGCCTTTTGCTATTAATCATGATTTGTTTGGGGATTTAAGCAAAACATGGTTAATGATAGTAAGCAGACTGTGATTATGAAATTAAATGTTGCCTTTTTTTTTTTCCTGAATCCTATTAAGACAGTTTCCCAGTCAGAAGCCCATACTTATTTTCTGCTGAAGCCTTGAACTTACTAAGCATAGTTTTTTGGGTTGGGTGGGAATTAGCAGGTTTCTGATCATTCCAGAAAATAGGACTGAAGGACCGGCAGTGCCATAACAGTCTCACCCTCTCATTGTAAACTTTTATCTTGCTTTTCTTTGTGAGACAGATTTGTTACCAGCCCTTATTCTCTCAGGACAAAAAGATACAGCTTTGCTTTGAATATATTTTGGAAGATAGAGGGCAAAATACAATACACAGGATTTAAGTCCTTTCTGCCACTACCTCCATTTTCATGTTGTGATATTTTATAAAGAAGATAGTGTGTTACTGAAAAAACACAACAAAACCAGAAACTGTTCAGGCAACCTCAGACAAATTTTGAAATATCTGTCTCTGCATTACAAAATTGGCCATGAATTGTGCAATTGAGCTTCCTGTATTTAGGGAAACTCCAGGGACCAGCACAGCCCTCTTGCAAAGAATGAACCTCATCCTGAGAAAATCACCTTCCCCATCGTGTTCTCTCTACTCCTGTACCAGAGAGAAAGATTACTCCCACACTTAATAGTCACTTTATTTGAATTTAGAAGGCTCCCTTCTTCCATAAATCAAGATTTTAACTTGAAGTAAAAAGCTGTAACAGACCTCTGATCCCATCTCCTTCTGCTTTTGAAAAGACTCCCTGGATGGGCTCTGGGTCTGATTCATAACTGCTTGTCTTGGCTGCTGACAGATGGTGTTACCCGCCCCTGTTCCTGCCAGCCCTGTTGATGCCCTGAGAGACTGCACTGTGGCCAGGGAGGCTGTGTCCCTGCCTCGTTCCCCACCTTGGAGCACCCTTGTTCTTGCAGATCCCTGGCAGGAATGTCCTGCCTGTCCATTTCTGCATCTGTAGGAACAGTTGCTGCTGACCTGACTGCATCTTACATACCCACAGTTTGTTCCTCTCTGCCGTGGAAATCACTTGAAAAATACAAAAGGGACTAAGTCAAGCAGGAGATGCCTGAGGGAATTTCTAAAACCGGTTGAAATTCACACCTAGAGAGCTCCAGTAGGAATTGGTCCAATAATTTGTTGTGCAGGCAGAGAGGAGCTAAATCAGCCACCTTGGCTAAAGTCAGTCTCTTGTCTCTTATCAACACATTGTCTCTCAGCTGGGGACAGTTGTGGTGTTCCTGGTCTGCCCAGGGAATTGACCACTTCAGTGCCCTGGGTGTGCACAGGGGCCCAGCACTGCTGTGGCACTTACCTGCACCACAACTATACATGCAGAACAAGCATAATATTATGCTTATATCTCACTAATTCTACTCTTGTTGCCAATTAATTTGCACAAGATTGTCAGAGTCTTTCAGATGGTAAAAGTGTCAAATATTCATTTTAAGTAAAGTATCCACAAGTTTTTACACATTTCCACAATTCTTTTTTTGCAAAAGTATTATTTTAATATTTCTGACAAAGTTCAAGACTAGGAAATACTTATTTCTGATAAAATTAAGCAGTTCAAGTCAAATAAATATTGTTGTTATTATTATAGCCTGTAAGAACTGATTTTTTTTTCTTTTTAAAATTGTTTACTTACAAAAAAGGAGGAAAGCTTTTAAGAGCTGAATGAAAAGCAAGATTTTTTTTTTTAATATATCAATTACTATGTATTTTTGTCAACAGTATCTTAAAGAGGAGATGCTTTTCCTAACATAGACAACCAACCCATATTCCAGCTCTCTGGTAGCAACAGACTAGGTTCTTATGTCTCATTGGATTAAGCAAGTGTAACAACTGAAAGATAGGGTAGTACCTATAGTTTAAAGACACATTTAATCTGATTTTAGGGACAAACTGGGCCCAGCTCCCTGTGTATGCACAGAGTAGCTAATATATCTGGAGAACAACTTATATTTATGCCATTTGTGGAAGATCATGCATCATGCAAGGTGATTCAGACATGTACAAATCCTTCAGCATACCCCTAGATCTCAGAAATGGTGTAAAGTGTGAGCTAATAAATGCGTTCCGTTCTAGTATCTGAATGGTTACTGATAGCTAACGATGCACTGAAGAAATTCTTGGTAACATGTTGAAACTATGAATTTTAGATACCGGAGTCTGAATGATACGTGTGGAACAGGTCAGCTGTGAAAGCAGAGTCTCTTTTCTGAGGATTATAATTTTAGATGGATTCTCTGGCAGTTCTAAGCTCTTCCTCCCTTTCTCCATCTTTGCAGTTGGTGAATGGACCATGGCTATTTGAAATGTAGTGAGGAAAAAGCATCTATGTAAAATTAATCTCTGGCAGCTGTTTTTGCTTCTTGAAACTCTTCAGAGGACATTACAAGTATAAATGCTTTTTATATTAATATATATATAGAAATAGATTCACAGTATGTAGTTTCAGGCATCTATAAATGAACTGGTCATTTTATGGTCCCTTTAACATCAACAAAGAGGAAAAAAAATGCAACATACAGATTCCTACCGAGCTAGCTGCTTTTAAATATCTACCTTAAGATGGTCAATCATGCTGTGAACCTTAATATTCACACTACTGAGCAGTTTATTATTTGACACTGAGTGTAAGTGAAACTAGAAAGACTAGTGTAAGTGTGGACATACATAATAGAATCAAAGAATCATTAAGGTTAGAAAAGACCATCAAGATTATCAGTCAACTGTCAGCCTAGCACCACCATCATATTTGCTATCAAGTCCTTTCTCAAGTGCCATATCTACACCTTTTTTAAATACTTGCAGTGATGGTGACTCCTTCATTTCCCTGGGAAATCTGTTCCAATGCTTTACAAATCTTTCTGTGAAAAAATTTTCCCCAATATCCAATCTAAGCCTCCCCTGGCACAACTTAAGGCCATTTACTTTTATCCTGTCACTTGTTACTTGGGAGAAGAGACCAACACTCCCCTCAGAATAACCGCCTTATAGACAGCTACATGTGATTTCACATTCCATATCACTTCCACAGGGGGACTGTGAAGTTGTGCACTGCACTTTGTACACAAACACAAAGACTTACATAGTTTTGTAGCAGAAACATGACAGTTGTTTTTTGGTTTGGTTTGGTTTTGTGTGTGGGGTGGGGGTTTTTTTGTTTTGCTTTTGTTGTGAGAGAATGGTCTTGGAAGTATGTCAGATTCTTCACAAGAACATCTTAGATTTGGTGAAAATGAAACATGGGGGGTTGAATGTGTCCCAACATGAAGCTAAAGCATTAAGAAACTCTGTCTGTAACTTGTGGTGAGATTGCAACTTTTTCTAATGCCACCTACATACCTTTGGCATAATCAGAGGACCTTCTCTACACAGCAGTGCAAATTTTTAGGTATGGACAAGTGCAACATAATTTAAAATCCACAAATCTGCAGTGCTATCTCCATAACTTTGACAAAAATATGATTAGAGAGCTAGGGGAATCTTTGCTTCCCACACTTTGCCCTTTTTATATCTGTGTATTTCAGTGTGTATATATTTATGTCAATAGATTGAAAATTTTGGTCTTATACAAGTTGCTGGCAGTTTTGTTACTGAAATGCCGTTCACTTAATGTGACAATGACTTCATCCTTTGCAAAAGAGACCTCTGGGACCATTTTCCATAAGTTTTCCTCCTTACCTCCTCCCTCTGATTTCTAATCTAGTCTAAGCTACTCTACTCTAATTCAATCTTTCTGCTGGTTTTAGGAATGTAGATAACAAGTCCGAAGATGGAAGAGTCCTTCCTCTGTGGCCTTGTTTTGATCAATTTGTATGAGAGATTTTGTATAGTTTTTGTTTCATTTCTAGATTTTTGTATATTTTATTTCCATTAAGAAGTTACAGAATAAAACTATATACATGGGAACAAAACTATAGATACAAATAACTTGCTTTCCACACTTTCTTATTTACTTTAATCAGCTCAGTGTTTTTCTAATATACCCTGCTGAAATGGGATAGGGTACAAATATAAATTTTGTTAACGAGTGAGAAAATCCTGTCTGTAGCACTGCCTTTGGGCAAGTCCGTCTTAGAAGAAATGGACCCTAAATGTGGAAAATGTTTTTAAGTAAATAGAATTACATTGTTTTAAAATCAGATACCCTGTTTATAAAAAAAAGCCTGCTGTGGTAGTTTGACATACTACACTCACGAAATAGCTACCAATTTAGATGCTGTTTAAATATGGGGTTTATACTTTTAAAGCTGTGTTGACAGGGATGAAGCAACGGTGGGAGAGGGAGTTCACCAGGGGATCTCTCGAAGGAGATGTCAAGTGGAGATGAGTAAACTACAGCTTTGCTGCCTGTCACCTGATTTCTGCCAACAAGAGACTTTTTGAGTGGGGGGAAGGCAGTGACAGATGAATGCGCTTAATGGGTGAGAAGGTGAAGAGGACATGTGTGTCTTTTTATGGCTTTGTGTATTGAAAATACCAATTTTAAATTGCATGCGGGGTGATATGGTTGCAGAATACCATACTAGCTTTTCTTAAATGAAACTGCTGCAGGTTTACATCTGCTTCACTACAAAGATCTGTTATCTCATATGGTGTACTAGTTTGAAAACAAACCAGTGGAGATTGCAACTCAGAATTATAATTTAATAGGAAAATTGAAATAAATGCAATAGTAAAAGAACACTGACAGAGTCAGGATACAGCCTGACACCCTGTTAGTCAGGGTGGTGGAGTCCAGGTGAAGTGGTCCTGTTGAAGTGGTGATCATGTAGAAGGGTGTCCTGGGTTACAGTGTATTCTATTACCATGAGCTGTTGAAACCAGGTGTAGCGATGTTCCTTGCCTCCTCCCTCCGGACTGTCTCCTGTTAATGGGCCCATCAGTGCCTTGCCTCATGACTCACCATCCCATTGTGAGATGCTCTGCCCAGGGCGAAGGAGCCAAGCATTCCCACCTGGATAAAATCTGGGGTCTGGAACAACACAAGCAGCCTTACCTACTGGGATCCCAGAGGACAAGAGCTACACAACCACCGCTGGGCTTTCTGAGGAGGACCAAGATCACTGCTTCAACAGAACCACTTCAAAGAAAACTGCAGCTACCACTGAATCTGACTGCTACCAACACCCTGCCCAGCAGGGTGCCAGGTTGTACCCCTGACTCTGTCAGGCTAAACAAGTTTCTCTGTATTATCATTTTGCTATATATATATATATATATATATTAGTAAAAAAACTGTTATTCCTATTCCTCATATCTTTGCCTGAAAGCCCCGTAATTTCAAATTTATAATAGTTTGGAGGGAAGGCGGTTGTATTTTCCATTCCAAGGGGGGCTCCTGCCTTCCTCAGCAGACACTTGTTTTTCAAACTAAGACAAAGGGTCTGGTCTTCACCTGAAGGTCCAGCAGTAGCTCTTGTCCTCTGAGAATCCAGTAGATAAGGCTGCTTGTGCTGTTCCAAACCCCAGATTATATTCGTGTGGGAATGCTTGGTTCTTCCCCCTGGGTGGAGCACCTCACAATGGGTTGATGTAATTCTGTGAGTCATGTGGTGGGTCCTTGATTGCCCATTAAACAGAGACAGCTCCCGGAGGGAGTTATCGAGGGTGAGTCATGGTAGGAGATAACAGTCACAGCCCCACCTGCTTTAACGGCTTGTGAAGTTAATAATAGAATACATACTTTTGGTTACATCTTATATTGTAACTTAGGACATATGGAAATATGCATTAATAGATAATGTCTAATATGGCAATCCAAAACATACCTCCTTTGTTACCTTTTGGGTATCCCAAATAGAATTTAGCAGATTTCCTTTACCACCGGAACTACTAACTGGTTGAGTTGCTGCTTATATGCAAGATTTGATTTGCTATAGCTGTGCAATACTTAATCTGGTTTTCAATCTAGAAAGGAACTGCAGAGGACCTTATGGCTCATTTACTTTGCTGGAAATTCCAGAGGAAAAAAAGAAATAAATTCCACAATTATTGTAGACCTTTCTGATTTTTTATTTTAAATTAAAGAATTGTGTATTTGAATTCAAAGTAATATTATTCAAGGCATTGTAATTCAACAATGTTAATTTTCTGTAAGTGCATTTAAAGAAAAAAGGGAAAATCATGTTCAGACACAGGGTTTAATGACGTAATATGCAAAATAGGTATCTGTTCAACGGTCCTTATAGAATTGCCTGCTCCAATGCCATTAGAATAGAACAGGTCTGTAACAGGCCATTTCTTATCAACAAGTCAGAAAACTTATTTCTTCAATAAAATTTTGATGTTTCATATTGTTGTCTTGTACACTCCTCAAATTTTAGCATGCAAGGGCTATCACATCAGACTTATGCAAACACAGAGTTACTTAGAATGACCAAGATGATGCCTTTTCCTTTTTTTTAATAGAGGCAATCATTTTACTATTTATTATTTCTGAACTTTAACCATGTGTCCTAGAGTCCTCATAAAATCCTGTCCTTGCATGCTCTGTTTGCCAGATAATGTTAACCCAGATCCTTCCTCCTCATGTCAAAAATACTGGAGGGGAAATGCAGAGCAATGAAAATACAGCTCCATCAGGAGGAAAGCAGGACACCATTATTAATTTCTTTTCAGTCCCAAACCATTGGCTTCCATCCCTTGCAAAGATCAGCACATATCTAGCAATTATATAAGAAGCTCTTGCAAAGTACAGGAAGGGAAATAAACTCCATTTTAGCATCAAGGATGTAGTCTGATGGATATGCAGGTAATAAATAGTTCCCCAGGTTTGTTGCTTCCCTTACTCTCTCCAGTTTCCTTATTTCTGCATATGGATTATAGAGATTTTTCTCACAGTACCCTCCTATTTTCATTCCTGATTTTGGGACCAAGGTGTTAATACTTATATTACTTCTATTATATACTTATCTTCACTTTTGTAGAAGGGATATTTTAGATTTGGTAAAAAAGCTCATAATTTTTTAAGTAATGTAACTTCACATAAATTGGTGACAGGCTGAGTCCCTACCCCGAATTCATCATCAGAGTAGTGTGCTAATTAGGCAGAATATAAAGGATATGAGTGAAAGTAGGGCTAAGGGCCAGCATTTTCAGTCATTTTGTATAGTTCAGCAATTTGGGATCTTTGTTTTAACTTAGACAATTGAGAGCTCAGAATAATTTTTGCTGTTACGACCAAAGTCTTCAAACATGCAAATAAACTATGTTGTTTATTTTCTTTGCCTTGATATTTCAAACATCTGGTCCTTCTGTATTTTATATTTGAATTTTGTTTTTTCTGAGATTTACACTAAATTCTTTTTACGTGGGAACATGTTTTAAATAAACATTTGCAACTGCATAAGACAGAAAGGAACATAGGTGGACAGATGGATGGATAGATAGATGATGGCTAGATAGATAGATATCTTGGAGCGCCCTATCTGTTTTCATTAGAAATGCTTTAAATAACTGTGTACTGTGTGTATGGGGCAAGGTTTTGCTAGCAGGAGGGCTGCAGGGGTGACTTCTTTGAGAAGTCATACTGAGCCAGTTTCATCCAGCTTCAAGATGGACTCACCACTAGCCAAAGCTAAGTAAAACAGTGACAGTGTAGTACCTCTGCAATATCCTATTTAAGAAAGACTGAGAAAGAGCAGCTGGGAGAGAGGAATGAGAATATGAGCAAAACAGCCCTGCAGCACAAAGACTGGTGAAGAAGTAGAGGATGGGGGTGATGCAGGCACTGGAGTAAAGATTTTCCTGAAGTCCGTGGAGAAGACTAAGGGAACACTGGTTGTTCCCTGCAGAAGGTGGAGCAGATATCCACCTTCAGGCAGTGGATGTGCCCTGAAGGAATCTGGAGCCCATGGAAAGCCAACACCGTAGCAGGGTCCTGACAGGACCTGAAGCCTATGGAGAGGAACTGGACAAGATTTTCTGGCAGGACCTGTTACTCCTGTACCTAAAGGACTGAACCCTGTGGAAAGGACCCATAATGTAGCATTTCTTGAAGAAATGCCTGTGTGGATGATCTACATTGGAGTAGTTTGTGAAGAACCATATCCTCTGGGATATGGGTGGGACCTCTTGTGGGAGCAGGGGAGCAGTGTGAAGAGAAAGGAGTGGCAGAGGAACATGTTATTAATGGAGTGCAATCCCTATTTCCTGTTCCCCTGTGCTGCTTGGGGAGGAGGATGTAGAAGAGGTAGGAGTGTCTTCACCCTAGGAGGAAGAGAAGGGTAGGGGAAAGGTTGGGGTTTTTCTTTTGTTTTGTTCTTATTTCTCACTATTCTACTCAGTTATTTATTGGCAATAAATTAAATTATTTCCCCCAAGTCAAGACTGTTTTGCTAATGTACATAATCTCCCTGTATTTGTCTTGACCCACGAGTTTTTGTTGTGTTTTCTGCTCCTTGTGGATGGAGGAGGACTGGGCATCCTGGTGGAGATGCTGGAGAGACTACTGGGCATCTGGTGGCCGGTCAAGGTAACCCACCACAAGTTGTTAGATATCCCAAAGAAAGACTTTTTGTAAAATGAAGAATTGGAGTCTGTCTACATAATTAGATATTATTGAAATTTATTAAACATTCAAAATTACGACACCATTTGTGGGCCACTATTTTAATCACATATAAGCAACTTTATTGTTAGAGATGTTATGATGGAAAATGTGCAACTGTATTCAGATTTTTTTTTTTTATGATGAGTGGAATTGCCAAATTGGACTGAGTAATCTGCTTATGGTTACAGTGCCAATTTCATTGCCATTTCTTGAGTCCGTCTCAAAGTATGAGACTACAAGACCTATGTATTCTGTGATGAACACTAAGAATTGTTGAACTCCTAACCTGAACTGAAGAGCACAGTTTACCCTGTTGGTCCTGAAGTCTGGTCAGGTTTAAGCCCTGCGGCTCCTGCCTGTGACTGTGGGGGTCACGGGGACACTGTGTACAGGAGTCTGTGATGAGTTGTATACCAAGCAACAGCTCCTCATTTAACTAGAGCTACATATAGCACCAGGCACTACGTGCATTATCTTACTCAAATTATTGTCATACTTAACGGTTTTCTAAGAGGATTAGCTTCTTGAGAGAACACGGGTGGATTTTTTGTTTTCACCACAGTTTTCAAACTTGCTTATGTTTTCTCTGTGTTAACGGGTTTCAGCCCATGAAGATGACAGCATGCATTCCATCTGTCACACGCTAGTGCAACTTCAATTATAAACATATATAATCTAATTACCTATTATATATTATATAAAATTATATATAGGTTGTAGCATAAATGTATGTATCTGTAAGAAAGTCATGATACTGGTCCTAACTAAGAGACCACTGTACCCCAAGGACTTAGTGATCCACATGAAAGTTGACATGAGTGTGACCAAGCCTGTGCTGTGCCTGTATTGTACTTCACTGTGCCGTAAATCCGTTATCTTGTAAGAACAAATTCCAGTGACTGAAGTGGGAGAATCTTCTTTGGATGAGGTCTGCCCAGGGTGCTGTACATGGATTGGAGACAAAACCACCTGGAGTTCCATAGAGATGTATGATTAGCCATACTATTTATGTCCTTGTGGTGCAATCTCTAATAAATTGGATTTTAAATTATACCTTACAGAATCTGAGTTTCTTTCTTACTGAGATCATAACAGACCAGCACCTTCTAGAACAAAACAGAGCCAAGTTTGGGATTAGTGTCTCAAGTCAGAATGCATCCTGGAATGTTGTTCAAAAGGTAATGCTGAACCCGATAGGCTGTCCTTAATAATTCATGGTTGCAGTAGTTACAGATGCTATAAATATTATTCTTGGGACACAGAAATGTTTTTTCTTGAGTGACTGTATATGTATGTACCTTTTAATTGACATGTCAATCCGCACAGCTTCTGAGTGCATTTTTCGTTTTTCACGATTTTTGTGCACCAGGAAACCATTTGGCCCTAAGAAAATACAGTAGCCAAGTTACAGCTGCTTGAAGCATTTCCCCATTAAGTGTAATGGCACTAAAGTGGAAGTGCCAAGGGCCATTATGCACTGACAGTATAGTCAAGAAAAGTACCCATCTGCAGAAAACATGCAGCAAGGTAGAAACAGAGCAATGAAATAACCATGAAAGCAGTTGGAGCCTCAGGACAAGAAAAACAAGTGATTTGCTGCAATGCTTAACAACAAAAGGAGAGATATGAACAGTTATTTGGGCTTTCAGAGTTACAAGTGTAGTATGAGTGAGCAATATTGCCTTTGGCACAGATCCCTGTTCCCTCTGTAGTGTTCTCTTCCTTTCTGGACAGCCAGGTCCCCACATGTGCAATCATAGCCTCATCATGAGAAAGAAGAACTGAACCACTAAAGGCTGCTTCTGTAGGATTCCTCTGTGCCTCAGCTCTTAGTGTAATAACAAAACCCCCTAAAAGGAGTTAAATCAGGAAAAAAAAAAAGCACGGTGCAAAGCCAAAACACCAAGTTTTATCTTTAAAGCAATGCTGAATAGAAACAGTTGTTAAAAGTTAAGAGGCCTTATTAATGTTCTAGCTCCTGCTTTACATAGCACATTAGTAGCAGCTGTGTGGAGGTCTGGACAATAGCTAAATCTGAAATGTTACTCTTCACTACAGCATCAGTTGGACAAAGAAGCAGACTTTGGTTTTGGATGTGCATTTTCTACTGTATTCAACCTCTATCTGGCATTATATTGTTGATTTGTGATATGAAAGTGTCATACATGGTCAAGCACAGGGCTGCAGAAGGGAGAAAATGGAATAAATAGTAGAGCACAGCTGAAGAGGAAAAATAGCAGTTTATATCTTTTGAAGTCTTTTGTGAGAGTAATAATGCAGTTGGAAGGAATGTAAACTGCATGAATAAATGTTTACTAAAAGAGAAACTAAATTTTGCTCAGTCCTGCTTAAAGCAAAACTTGTTTTCCTTAACTACAGCATAGTGAATTACTAGAATTTTAGTAGATGAATCATATTTTTCTACCAGTTTGAATTTCCTATTAATTTAATTACCACCACTTGAGTCACACAGTAGACTTCTCCAGCATCAGTGAGTGTTGTCTTCCACTGGTCCCAAGCATGTTGTTGTGTGCACAAAGGGTGAAGTGCCACACAATGGCTCAATAAAAAAAAAAAATTAACTCATCATTTTTATCTCTCTCAGCTTTTCTTCAATAACTTTTTAAAATATGGACCTTGAATTCGTCAAACACTCAGCAAGTTGATTAAAAGGTGCAGCTAATTTTCCTGATTAGCTGAAGATTTGTTTTGAACAGTATAATTTGCACGATTTAAAATCACAGTGGCTCATTATTACTCCTTCGTAGTATCGTCAAATCACAGTAGCTTTTGCTTCCACTTTTCTCACTTAAACTACCTATTCTCTCTCCTCTTAAACACTGCTCTTTCTCTGTGGTTTGCATCTTCTTAATCTTCTATTTGAGATTCTTTTTCCAAGCTCCACCTCAGTTTGTTGCAGTTTGTGCAACAAACATCAATGGTCTCTGGTGCCTACTCAGATCATTATTATTACAGCAACTTCTTATTTATTTCTCCCCTGCTCTCCATCATTATTTTTCCTTTTTTCCTTCTACTCTTTCAGAAAAAAGAAAAAGAAAAAAGAAAAGCAATTAAATCCCAAACATCTTTTAAAAATGTGAAAATGAAAGACTACCTATTAACTGATACTCAGATGTCTACCCATACAAGTGAATTGTAGGGAGACAAAAATAAAACTCCTTCAGAAATGCATGTCTTTAGCAATGCATTGCTGCAACAGCAGGGGACAAAAACAGAACTTGGCAGTAAGTAGCAAGCTCTGGTGCAAAATATTTCTATGGCTAAAGTTCAAGGTTACAAAATATTATAAACAAAAAATTATATGCATTGACTGGTATTTTGCCATCTTTTCTGAGTATTATTGTGTGCTTTGTTTCAATGGCCAATGACAGCAGTTGACTAGTTGAGTTTGAAGTCAGGAATTGAAATGCAAACTAATGTAAATATAAAGTATTAATCCCTATCAGTGTTTTCAGGAAAAGAACTTAAAAAAGCAGTTGAAACATAGGGTTTGTTTTTGGAGGAAAGGATGAGTATCCATGAAACCACTGGTGTACCTTTCCAGCCCACTGCACTGTGTGTGCACGTTCCTGTGATCTGAAGACAGTGGGAATGACTCAGACAGCCTTTGCCTTCAGCTTGTGAGGCTGCCCCTGGAGTCAAGTGATTTGAAGTTAATGGGGTTCAGGTACTGATGATGGTGTCTCATTCTGATTTTAATCCGCGATCCGAGTTGCTCTCAGGAACAAGTCTACCAGAGGAATCCTGGGTTAAAGCAGCTTTTTGTTCTCTGTCTTTCAGTTCACCCAGAATGCTGCATGAGAGAAGCAGGGGCACTACTTCTGTGAAACAGTAAGTAACCCGGTCCTGTTCAATTCTGTGTGATGAGAAATTATGTTACACTCAGTTTGAGAAGTGAAACTTCTGAAAATCAGCACATCCTCCCTATTGATTCTACATTTCAGTTTAACATCTTTAAACTTAAATTTCAGAAAGAAATTGATTCTAAATAATTGCACAATTAATAATTGTACTGCTCAGCAATACAAAAAGATAAGCTGCAAAGCAGGAGTGTGATCTAATCTCTCACAGAACAATTCGAGCAAGATTAGAATGAGGCAGCACTTTTCCATTCTCAAGAATTTCTACTTGCCTGTAACTATTGTAACTTTTTTTTTTTAATCCGCAGAGTGAAAATATTTTTATACACTCAAACCGTAAGTCAGATTTACATTCAAGCATATAATTAATTTACATTCTCATGAAAGGATTATGTGTGCGCTTAAAGTTAAGTAGCTGTTTAAGTAGAAAGCAAAGAACAGGAACAAAACCCCAGAGTGAATATTAAAAAAAAAAAAGACGAAGTTTTTAAACAAAAATATATAATTAAATAATGAAACCTTCTGCCGGAAGATGTTACACTTCAGATTTTTTTCTATATATAACATCAAAGAGAGTCTAGACAAGCAAAGGTAGGAACAATGCATGTAAAATGTTGTTTTTAATATTTGAATCAAAATAGTTAATAATAAAAATCTTCCTATTGAACCTCAATTTTCTTCAGTCAAAATCTATATACACTGAGAAAGTTCCACACCATGCTTACCCTGTTCTTTTATCCTGCCCTGAACATGTTTTGGCCACGGCCAAAAGCTGTGGAGCTATAAGAATCATTATATTAGTGAGCTATTTGGCCTTGAGAGGGACACAGCACTACCCCTCTGTTCTTGTGCTGGTGCTTTGATTACAATCACCCGCACAGACATATGGAGAAATTAAAAACCCCTGTCATTGCTTACAGGACACATTTATTTTACAACCTTCTCTTAGTCACTGCTTTTACTCATGTGGTTTTATAAAGTAACATAATATCTCGTCTTTCTTTAAAAGTTATTGCATTTAACTGATCTCACCATTAATTTTCTTTTATTGCTGTGTTTTTCCTTATATAGATTATTTGGATATTGAATGTGCTCAAGGAGTGATGATGCCTTCTTCATGGGCAGAGGAAGATATACCTCTCTTGTAATCTTGTATGTTTGTTCTCCCCGAAATGTGTGGCAGCATAGTCCTGTGGATAATTAAGGATTTCTAAACGTAAAAATATTTTTGTATAACTTTATTGTGCCTGTTATACTTTTCCTTAAGCTCCTTTTTCAGCTGTCTGAACAGTGTAAACAGAATCACAGGCAGGTTGAAGTTGGAAGGGACATGGGGAGGTCCTGATCTAACCAAGCAGGGCCATCTAGGGCTGATTGTCCAGGACCACATCTGGATGATTTTTTAACATCTTCAAGAAGGGAGACCTCACAAATTCTCTGGGCAACTTGTGCCAGAGCTCAGTCACCCAACCAACCAAGTGAAAGGTTGGTTCCTGATGTTTAGAGAGATGCTCCTGTGTTCAAGTTCGGTCCTACTACTGGGCACCTTTGGAGCCAGGTCCCATCCTCTTTGCACCCCTCCTGCAGGTGTTTATGCACATTAAGATTCTCCTGAGCCTTGTCTTCTCCAGGCTGAGCAGTCTCAGCTTTCCCAGCTCTTCCTCATACAGGAGGTGCTCCAATCTATTAATCTGCTTAGGGACCCTGTGCTGGACTCTCTCCAGCAAACGAGCACTGCCAAAGGCATTTAGAAGCTCTAAGGTGGGAGTTAAGTTCCTAACTTTCTTAAGCTCTCTTGAAAAACCCTATAGACAGCTATTTTTAGACACCTAAATGCCTTTGAGTGTCTGACTATAATGTTCTTAGAATTATTTTAATTCAAATTATATACTGAGATGAGTTCAAAAGAAGGTTTTTATTCATTTGGCCTCTTACACTGATAAGTAAACTTTCTTTTTCCCTCCTTTTCTGCAAAGCATATGGCATATAATATGAAAAATATAAAGTATTTAAGATGCCAGCTTTCTGAACATGGCAACACAACTGAATACATAGGGAAAGCATCTTTATGATTTAGACATAATTTCTATAATTTTACAAAATTCTGCCTGTGTATTTTAATAATAATATTAGTAGAAAAAAATCAATTTTAATTCCGAACTTCTAAAGCTAGGAGGTATAATCCTCTACTGAAAAACAAAATAAAGTAAATCAAGACTTTAAGGGCCTGGCTGTGAAATTATCCACTGCAATTTCATCATTATTTTATAGATTTAATTCTTCCTCTCTTGGTTTTCACAAAAGTAATGGGTAATGTTTTCTCTCAGATAGGATGATGACTATATAATTTCTGTTTCTATGCAGTTTTGGCATAGTGTGGTCTCTGGATGTCATTAATATTTATATAATACATCTTCCTAATTGGTTTTATCTTGGTATAATCAACTAATAAAATAGTTATTAGTAAAGTTATTGGAGAACTTCCATACTCATTTTCGAGCAATGGATAAATATCTGGAGACCTGAAAGATGCTTTGGAATAAATTTTAAAAATATTCAATTTTATGTCAATAAACAGAAGAAAGTCGATAAACAAAGAAGAAAAAGGCAAATATTAAACATGAAAGGTGTGAATGTGGCTGTTTTTTCTTACAAATTCTTTTCTTGACTTGAAATATTTATGCATTGCTCTTGATATTTACATCTTCATTTGAAAGACGCTCACTGCTTCACAGTTTTTACATAGCCATAACTCTATAGTCTAATACATCTTTTTCTTCTAATTTTTTTAACTGAATGCCCTAGAGTGAATAGCTGCTGGCTGTCATACTTCTACATGTAATCCTTTATTGTTCACTGGCACGAAGATTATTGGCAGAAACAAAGAGGAGATAGTCAGCCCAGTCAAGCATGCTTTCTGCTATCCAATTTTTCTTGAAACACCACCACTTTTCCAGATTTCCTTTTTCTTTTTTGTTGTTTTTTTAATCACAACACATACACCTAACTAGCAGAATGTTAGCTGAAAATAGCACCACTGTAAACAGGTATATTTGCTGAATTCTAACCTGATCATTTTCAGGTCTTTCCATGTCCACAAGTCTAATCAGCTGCTTTGTCTTGTTCCTCATACTATATACATTTACTCCCTGCAAATTTTCTAATGTAATTTAAGAATTATTTCTTCAGCTGTGCTAAAGCACATGCCATTTCTTGGAAGATTTCTCTCTGGATCACTGTGCACTGATTTTTCAAGATACTTTGCCTTTCTATTATTTGAGAGTACTTACTATAACTTGGTACTGACAGTTTCTAATTTCATGGCATCTTGAGCCTTCAAGCAAGAATTTTGAGTTGTTTAACTTGGTTTTAAATGGTTTGAGTTCTTTTTTCTGAGCTAATTTTGGCTTTTGAGATGGCTGTTTTAAGGGTTGACTGAATACTTAAATTTGTTCCCCGACTGTAAAAAGATGCAATGCCTTTTTTAAATGTTTTCCTTGTAGTATTTAAGGGGAAATGTTTGTCAAGTGATTTGCCTTTAAGTGTTTCAAGTAGATGGATAAGCTTGAGAAATCCATTGGAAACTATCCCTAGAGTGCATTTACTATTTGTACATCAAATCGAAAGGTCTGCTTTTAAAACAGACATTGTAAATCATGAGATACAAAGAAAGTATTGCTTTTCTGCTTAGTTTTCTGGCTTCAGCAGCTTCCTGGGAACATTTAGCAAAACAGAGATGGTAAATTATACAGGTAAATTTTGGCTAATTCTCATTGAGAAAGCTTTGCAGTTTAAGTTGATTCATGTTGCTTAGGTATTGGCACAGCTATGCTGATTACACTGCAAGTTTTTTACCTATAGTTTTCATTGAGTAAAATTTATATATTCTAAAGAGACTCAATGTTTGAGACATTACCTTTCTTCCAAAATAATACTGTATCCTGTATTTTTCTGGTATGTAGCTGGTGTCCTTTTTAAACCAGTCTTATGTCTCAAATTCCTTCAGAATACTCAGAAGAATGAATACCCGAGCAAAGGTTAAGACTGAAAATTAATATCTTTTCTGGTGCTCGAAAAAAATTCTCTGAAACCACACTGCGTATCTGTAAAATTACTTACAAAGGTGATGAAACATAAGGCACAGTTAAAAAAACCCAGATTCCACTTCCAGCCTCCATATCCTCTGTCACCCTCCCGGTACTGAAAGACACATTGGGATGTTTAAGACCAAAAGAGTTTGGGGGTTTTAGAAGGTTATTTTTTTTTCTTTCCCTGTTCATATTTTTCAGTTTTTCTTTGGGATCAGAGGGATCATTTGGGCAGGACAATCCACACAGGGAGCCACCAGTGAGGTTCATGTGCAGTTGGTGCACTGTAAGTTGCACCCCTGTGAGCTCAGCCCTTATATGAAGGAGTTCAACTGGAGCCTCAGCAAAATGTTTGAGCACCTTCAAAGATTTTCACTTAAAACACTGGATGGCAGCCATGAGGAAGATATGGCAAAGTAGCTCTTCTTTTGACCCCATGGTATGGGTCACTGAGATGAGAACAGCTTTTACTCTCAGTGCTTAGCCAGCACATTTATAGATGCAGGGAGATCAGTGTGATTTGTTTAGTGAACCTGAGTGGACTATGTCCTTTTGGAATTTGTTTTTTTTCTTCTGTGAGTATAAAAACAGTAACAACTTCGGAGAGGTTCTTTGGGTCTTTTCAACCATGCAAGCCAGAAGATGCGTAGTCAGAATGTTGATTCCCATGGCAGTGGAAATACGGCTCTCAGATATTCCTGTTAGGAACAGGAAAGTCAGTCATATTTCAGGTTAGGATTCCTGAATTTTGGATTTAGTTCTAACTGAGTAAGGACTGCCATTCTGGCTCATCTTACTCTGGAAGGCTCCCTCATGGCTGAAAAGTGGAGTGATGGAGTAGATAGTACTGACCAGACTGTAGATAGTATATATTTTTTTGTTTTTTAGATTTCTATTTCGCTTGCCAAAAATCCAACAATGTATTCATGTTGTATAGTATCCAAGATAGGCTTTGTCTTGGGGATCTGGCAGGTTAGATCACCTAGTTGTTTCAAATAATGCCTGAATTTAAATTTATTTTTATTTCCGATGATGCCAGAAAATCTCAGTGCAGGCCAAGGTATCTAATGAATGGCAGTTTATCAGGAGTCAAAGTCTACAGTGACACAGGGAGAAACACCTTTCCCTTGAAACCAAAGAAACTGGATTTAAACACCATCTTAAAGACAACTTCAAGCTAATGAGAGTTTCTCTGCATATTCGGAGTTTAAAGTGTTTGCAGTTTCTATCTAAATTGTTCATTGTACAATAAGCTTGGAGGTTAATGCCCCTGATCTGCACTCATGATTATGGAAGCATTTTAGAAAGCTTTCGTCAATCTTTATGAGAGAGAGATGCACCTGTCAATGTTGAGGACTGCAAAACAGTCCTTACAGCAAAGAACAAGAACAAAGCAGTTCTTACAGGAACATCAAAACAATGTACTACAGTGTAGCATATCATAGAATCACAGAATCATAGAATCATAGATTATGCTGAATGGGAAGGGATCCACAAAGATCATGGAATCCTTGACTCTGTGCAGGACAGCCCAAGAAACACACTTGAGAGCATCATCCAAACATTTCTTGAACTCAGGCAGGCTTGCTGCTGTGACCACTTCCCTGGAAATCCTGTGGAAAGTTCCAGTGCCCAACCACCCTTTGGGAGAAAAACCTCTTCCTGACATCTAAACGAAACCTCCCCTGACTCAGCTTGATGCCATTTCCTCAGCTCCTGTCACTGGTCACAAGAGTGAAGAGATCTGTACTCATCCCTCCTCTTCCCCTCACAAGGAGGTTGAAACTGCAATGAAGTCTCCTCTCAGTCTCCTCCAGGCTGAAGTGACCTCAAGTGACCTCAGCTCCTCCTCTCACAGCTTCCTCTCAAGGCCCTTCACCATCCTCACTGCCCTCCTTTGGACACTCTCTAACAGCTCAATGTCTTTTTTATATTGTGGCACCCAAAACTGCCCCCAGCACTCAAGGTGAGGCCGTCTCAGTGCAGAGCAGAGCAGAATCCCCTCTCTTGCCCAGCTGGCGATGCTGTGCCTGATGCCCCCCAGGACACAGCTGGCCCTCCTGGCTGCCAGGGCACTGCTGGCTCATGTTCAACTTGCCATCAACACATACGCATAATTCAGAAAATTTCTTTTATTTTCTGGCATTTCAAGTTAGTGGTAAAAGTTTATTCTTATATCAGATATAAGATGCGTTATAAAACAACTTGGGGAATGTGTTTATTGCAAAAAAGCAAAATCATAGAGGTTCTACTTCATTATTGTTGCAATAATACAGTCTTTTTAGAGGGATGGAAATCTTTTTTCCCTCCATTGTCATGATAAACATATCTATACTGTGTTTTCGTCAACTGGGTTCAAAGTTGACAGTCCTGTTTCTTCAGCAGGAAAAATACAATAATCACTGTTAATAATAAATCAACACTTCATTTCCTGTAAAGAATGAAATTAATTGAAAGTGAGTATTTACAGAGCTCAACACAGTGGCTCTCTTGTTTTTAGAGATAATTCAGACCTCTTGCTCCACAGGCTGCTGTTTAGCCTTCTAGACTGAGGCAAAGCATATATTCTATTCAAACACCAACATCAGGTAAGGCTCCATCGACAGATAACATCTGGAAAATCTCCTTGCAATAGCTTAAGATGTGACAGAGTTCCTGTTGCTGTGGCCACATGTGAGGGTAGCTTCCTAAGGGAGCCCTGGCTGGCAAAATGCAGCTACTGTGGCTGCGGCGGTTGTTTGCTCCTGACAGCTTGAACGGAGGCAGCGGGCCTTTGCGCAGAGGGCAGAGCAGCCAGCAAAGGCACAGCAAGGTCTAAACCAATGCCTCTGTTCGCCTCGATGGATGAGAACTAGCACCTTCATACTCCCTTTCAGAATACATGCCACCATTCCTTCCTAAATGTCTTGGGGTGGCTTTGTGATGTTGTATCCCATATGGCCCAGATATGAATCCTGTGCCTTCCTGTGCCTTTAAAACTGGGTGCGAGAGAAAAAAAAAAAAGCCAGATGAACTTTTTCAAAGCAGTTTGTGATCCAAGGTCACTCTATCTGCCCTGCGTTCTCCCGCAGCAGTGAGAGGAGCCGGGGGAGAAGCACCCTTACTGCTTTTCAATCGGCTTTTGGCTCTGTTTTCTCCAGAGAGAGACAGAGTTGCATTTTCTTTTCCCTGGGACTTCGGTTGCTTCTTCCTTTCTTCTGGAACTGTGCAACATCACCAAACATCATCTGGGAGGCCCAGAGGGGCCCAAGCCAAACTTCAGCTCTGGGGAGGAGAGAGACCACACCCAAAGAGGACTTTAAAATCTTCCCAGGTTTCTCTCCACAGCAAGAGGTTTTATTATTTAGCATTATTATTCTTTTCCTGTGTGTTTGTTAAATAAATAGTTTTTTCCTTTTCACTAAATAAAGAGCTTTTTCACTTTCCTCCAAGGAATTTCTTTCCTGAACTTGGTGGGGGAGGGGTGGCTGTAACCTTCCTTCTAAGAGAGGACGTTCAAATTCGGACAGTCCTCTGAAATTTGTCTCAAACAGGGACACTAAAATAGAAAAAACAACTGCTGCCTAAATTTTAACTTTCTGTCGAGTTCTAGGGAGGAGGAAAAAATCCAACAGCACAGCATCTGAAAATTAATGTAGAAATCGAAACAATCAGAACAAAATTTAAATGGATAGAAGATAAATCCTAAGCTATTACATGTTCAGCCACCAGATATGTACAAAAGCCTTTTCACTTTTTAAAAAAATACTAGTTTTACATTAAGCTGGAATTAAAAGTTAAATAATTTTATTAAAAATCACATAAGAAAATCTTTTTGTGAGAATATGTTGCTTTAAAATCTTAAAAAATATCCTGTGTTATTTTATTTAGTATACATATATGCTAGAAATTTACTGGGGAAAAAAGAAATAAAAAAGGAATGCAGAAATGATGCTTGCTAGGATAAAGGTATTACAGTACAGAGTTGTCTAGGTATTGATTTTTTCTGCAGATGCTGAACAAGATGGCAGGAGAAGCCCACATCCATGATTTAATACCTGTGAACAAAAACTTCTAAGAGCAATCAAAGTGTTTGTCTGAAGGAAAATATTTGCTAACCTTTTTAGGACTTCTCTAATTTTAGACAGACACCTGTGGAACACTGACACTAGAGCTTTAGGATAAACTGCATTATAAAAACCCTACCCCACAGGCCCATGGATTTTACCCAAAGTACTTAAATCTGTTTATTAGCTGAGACCTCTGGAGTAGAACCTGCTCATGGCAGATCCCCATCCAGTCATTACAACACATTTCAGCTGAATTCCTCATGGCAGTGCCTCTCTTTGTTGACTGCAGGTAAAGGTAATGCCTTCCCTACCTGGCCCAGTAAGGAATGCAATAGTGGGTAAGAAATATGGTGGACCTGGAATTCCAGATAAATATATATCTTTTTATGATGTAGCAACAAATCTGTTTGTAGGTTTTTTCCCCAAATATTGTGCTTACTTAAAAAAAAAAAAAGGAAAATACTTTGATGTGCTAGAAGCCATAAGTGGTGGTTTTACTGTTCAGCATTATTGGACTATTTATGATGAATAAAGAATGCATTAAAAGTTTCTAAGTAGGGTGTTTCATTTATGCCATAATCAGAGGAATTATTTTCTCCATCTGAAAAGGCAGTTTTTCATTGTCAAAATCCTTTCCAAATAGTCGTGAAACTGTACAAGGGTGCAAAAAATCATTTAGGCTGTTCAATGTGTAATATATTTTCATATTCAACTTGTATTTAATATTTTGAAATTTGTCAAAATGTTAACATTAGATTTTTTAATTACATTTTTCTGTCTCATGTCGTAGGCATTTTTAGATTTTATTTTTACTTTTTAATTCCACTTCCACAGAACATTTCAAAATATTGAAATTACTGAAAGGAGAAGTATAACCATCTTGCAGTATTGCCATTAACCAGTATTGCCCTTTACCTTAGTATTTTGGGTAGCAGTGCTCATGTGTCACAGCTAATAATGTTGAGTACAGTAGCTAATTGTGTGAAATGTTCCATTTCTTGGAATAGGGACATTACATTTATTGTCATCTGCTCTATTGGTTCTTGAAGTGAAGCTATTCTCTTTTAAGACGAACTGTGTCTGTATAATAATTTATTTCATCTTGTATGAGAGTACTCTAGATTTATAAATTGATTTGCAATCCTCAAAAGCTTTACATTTGAACTTTAACTGATAAAAGTGAAATTTCTTTTGTTTCATAGAAGTAACTAATTTCAATCAAATATATATGTTGACTTCTTTGTAATACAGGATTCAGCATTTCAAGATCAACACAAAGGATATTCTTTCTTATGTAAAATCATAATTTATTATATTTATGGCATTAGAGGGTGATTAAAGTGTTTGGAAGATGGAAAATCAAGGAATGGTTTGGGGGAGTGGTATTTTGGTTTTGATTTGGTTTGGGTTTTTTTTCCCATCAGACACAAAAAATAAATGAAATTGTGGAATTTGAGGTGCATAGAGGAAAATGCAGTTTAACACTTAAGTGTGGATACTGAAAAGCTGCTAGCAGAAGGTTTTTCCAGCTTCTTGCAATATCCTGTGAGAATCTCTCCTTTCTCACGCAAGCTGTGAAAACAGTAAGATGATTTTTGTATAACTATCTGAACACCTGGTGTTTGTCTATGTCTGTTTATGATACATTGGAGAGGTGTTTTGGAAATGAATGTTGTAGGACTTTAGACATTCACCCTAGGGGGTGGGTGATCACTGACCAATCACTCTATGGAACTAGAACTTATAAACGGGGTTGAAAATTATTAAATAATACCATTTCATGCTGGATCTCTGTGTGTGTGGCTGCATCTCTCTCTCCATCCCTGGTGCAACAGCGACACTTAAGTCTTAAATGAATAGTTCACACTGGGAAATTAAATTTTAATTTAGTTGATTAAATATCCCTACTCAAACTCATGGGTGGAAAGGAAGGAAAGAGACAAAATAAGGAAGCTTGAAATTCAGATGTCTCTTCTAAAGAATGTTTTTCATGTCATAAAAGGAATTGTTCAAATGTTTATGATTGCTGACAATTAAGCTTTAATTACAAATAACAGCTTGAATTAGATACACCATCAATACATCATGCTTCCAAGCTGCACAGTCTGTTTTGCAACCTGATTTGGCAGATTCTGTCAAGAACAGTGTTTCCCACCAGGAGTCAAAGGGACTGATGATGGGGGGTTTAAATACTTATTTTCTTGTCCTAACAATACTTGCTTTAAAGTCAGAGATTTTATAGTTGCAACAGCCAACTGGCCCTGGAGTAGATCTTCTTGCTATAGTTTCATTAAAATTTGCTTAACTTAAATATGGCATCCAGCCAGCTGGCATCTAATTCCTGGGGTCCTCTGTTAGACATGCTTGAAGTAGTGGGAGTGTAGAGACTGCTTCCGATGCAAATAGTCTGCAAGTTGCAGAAAAACACTTCTGTCTGGAGAAATACAACTGCTTGCTGTCATAATAAGCTGAGAGGAATTGGCTGGGTATGAGTCATTTCAGCATGGCTGATTGCCACGATGTCTGTACTAACCAAGTATTCCTGGTAATCTGCATATAATTCATATGGCTGCGAGTTTATATTAAGTATGTTTTTAATGTACAGATTGATACCTTCTGTGAAGTTCAGCATTTCTCAATGAAGAATACCAAGTCTTTCATTCTAGTGAAAAGGAAAATCTAACAATAGAAGGGAGAACTTCCACTCTAACGAATACTATGGAATTGAAAACCTCTCATTCCCATTAAAAGAGGATATGATGGTTTTGGAGTGAAAGTACCTGGGTAGGACCCCTGGCAGGTGCTGAAGGGAAGACTGACCATAAGAGAAAATAGATTTCTTGGAGGAGAAGGAGGACTATCACTGTGTGAATCCTCAGCTCTTGACTACCCCCTCCTCACAAAGCAAACTTGTAGAGGTGAAAGGCTAACTCTAGTTTACAGTCTTCAGGGTTATCTAAAGATATTTCTCTCATCTATGAATTTTACATTTAATTGCAACTGGATTGACTGTTCTGGATATATAAATAAAGGCTTGCATTTACCTTTATCCATGTTAAGTACAATTTTAAAACAATGCCTGACGGAAAACTCTTATATGTATAAAGACTCGTAACTGTATAACAAGTACTTATCTCAGCAGTGATAATCTCTAGGACAATAAGAATAGTTAAGTAGTTCTTTGTACTGCTAGTGATAGTGTGGTGCTGAAAGATACCATTTTCTGTTCATGCAGATACTATGAAAGCTGATGAAGTGGTCATTTTATCAAAACAAGTCTAAGCCAAACAGTGCTTAGGAGGCAAGGACTCAGCTGGGCTGTGAGGTTAGAAGTTCAGCCAGGGGTGTGCCAAGAGGCCACACCAATGAACTGCTCACTACCTTACCGGGGATCAACGATGTCTTGTAAGAAAAACTAGGTTTTAAAAAACTTAATTACTATTACTGGACAACAATAATTATTACTAGATAACAAGTGGGAGACATAAATTTAAATAATTTTGATTTCTATTTGAAATGTGCTTTAAATTCCTCTGAGTGTTTATCCTGCTGAGGAGCCCCCCATTATTTGATGATGAAATATCTCATTAGTACTCCCCCATCTTGCATTAAATTCCTTACATTTGGTTACAGATGTAGTCTGTGAGACAAAGAGAAAGGTGTTGCCTGAAAATCCTCCTCCCCTCTCCAGAACAGAGCTGAATTTGCAAAAATTGATGAGTACCTTTTACTTTGAACAGAAGGGAAAACTGTTGACAAGTGATTTGCAGAAAAGCAAATATTCTTAAAAATAAATATACTAGAAAGATTGTAGAGAGATTATGCCTATGCCATTAAAGACAATATTTTATTATCAGGTGAACAGGAGGATATTCCCCCTGTCCCATTGTATTCAGAATGAACACGAAGAATGCATTACATATCTGAATGCACTACTATGAATGGATCAGAATGTTGACTCCCTGCCATTGATTTCTTAGGATAGCAAGAGCTCAAGGCATAGTGTCAGACAGAAAACAGAATATTAAAAATAGTATTTCTCATATGTCTTAACTGTTGTAATGATAAAAAAAAAACAAAAAGAAAAGATAACATCACTGTTGAGGTGCTATATCTGTGGGGCAGTAACCATGACAACTCAGCTAGCTTTTCTTTTATTTTCTAAAGCAAATATAAGCATTTGTAGAAATATTCATAAAATGTGTTCATATAACATTGATAACATTCAAGGTTTTTAAAATAAACCTTTGTTAGTGTCCCATATTTCCTCATATTTTATGCATTCACATTCTTCACAGTTGTCAGGATTTTTAAAATTTTATTCTTGTCATTTTGATATTTTGCCAGAATTAAGCTGAGTTGTTTTGATTTTGTTTCAGTATTTTTTATTGCATTGCTTTGTTTGTGTTTTTTTTTCTACTACATTACTTTAAAATTCCTCATGTTCCTATATTTTTCTGAAATGTTAATAGTTTTCAATTAAATCCAACTCTAAGAGTTTATTGATTTATTTTATCTGGTTGTCCTGCCAGGTCTGTGGAGCATTTCAGAACAGAAGCCTCCTAATGAGTTAGGATCCAAAATAATTTAGCCTGAAGCTCTTGGCAGCATCTCTGTTTCTTCACAGCAGTGCTGTACAATGTATGGTTAGAAAGTTAACATTCTTAATAGGTGTAATTTTGAATATCTGCCCAATCTTAAGAAAATTAAATAGAAAAATGTGTGCCTTAAGATTATAGAAATTCTCCATCGTCTTTACACTAACTGGACTTTTAACACAGTGCCATGTTAAAGGCCAAGTTCTGTTCAATTTATAAATATAATCACTTCCAGCATGCATCTGCTTGCAGGAGTGAAACAAACATGCTTTGAATATAGAACTTGAATTTTCTGAAACTGGTGCTGAACTGTCTGGCCACCAACTCTGTACATTAATACAGGCATTCAAGACAAACTGATTTACTGTGTTTCTGATGAGAAAAAGTGCCTGAAAACCTGTCTCTGTACTTAGAGGGAGTGTACTCACTCACTGAGGGAGTGAGCGAGCTGGGCTTAAACAGGGTGACTGATATCCCCTAAATTCAATCAAAATCTTGGTGACACTGCTCTAGTTCATTGGCTTTATTTGTATTTTCTCTTCTTTTGTAAGGTTGGAAGGTTTGAGCCCAAACCTTCATCTGTTTCTTTTTTAATTCCTTTGTGTCTTTGTTTCTCCTTCAGGTGGTCTGGCCTCAGAATCTTATCTACATCTCAGAATAATAATTTTGCATTTCAAAAAGGATAAGAGCTACACAAGAATCAGCTTCTTTAACTGACATGAAATATATCTGAAAGATTTTCTAATATGTTTAAAACTTGATAATTCGGTTTTCCAATTGACCTTTTTTTAGTTGCTGTTTATTTGAACATCATCAGAAACATAAGATCCTTCCTTTGTTTATGGAGTTAGGTGGAATGAAGCACAAAGTTTGGGAAGTAGGTTATTAACAGAAGTGTTTTCTCTCTATAGCTGATCAGGAGAGCAAAAGTTAAAAAGTATCATTCTGCTATAAATTCACATTACAGCCATCCAAACAACACATGAGAGTTGCTTAGGTTAAAGAAAAAGTTGCGAGTTACCTGCAAAAGATAATAAAACCATAGCAATAATAATTGTCTTTATTAAACTACTCAGATGATTCCTCTGATGTTAAGGTTGGGATTAATGTAACTCTTTAGGTTCTCCCTTGTAAAAGGAAGAAAAACTTCACTGCAGCTAATTGTAAGACAAGGTTTTAATGTGAGCACCAACAATAAATACAGGGATATTTGCCTTTCTCCAATCCATGGTTTTAGCTGAGATGACAGAATAAACAATTAGCTAAGATAGTTTTAGTTTTAAAAGAGTTAAAGGAGAGAGGATTCTTAAAAATCTTATTCTCACTTTCCTCTCTGTCTCATATCCTGCCTCCTGTAACAAGCTGCTTGAAATGGTGTGATATGAGTCAGCAGAGCACACTCAACAACTTTGAACATTTCCTACCAGTATCCTTATTTGATAAGAGAGGGGTTTTTTCTGAGCAAATATTACAAGCCTGTTTTCATTTTTATGGAAATCTTCCTGGCATGAAAACCATTTCAAAGAGATGTACGGAACAGTGTTATTTAATGTAGGCAGTGGAAAATATTTTGACTATAGGAGAGAAAGTTCAGCTATTCATGTTTTACATTGTGTTTCTATACTCTCTTGTTGGTGCAAAGCAGACAGAAACAGTTAATCATTAAGGTTTCTTGGAAGGTCTTAGATGTAAGTTTGTGAAGAATGAAAACTATCACTTTTATGTGTTTTAGACAGAACAGAAGATAAACCCTAATGCAGTTTGCTCAGCACAGCTACTTGACTGCATGTGAGGATATATGAAAAATATAATTATTGTTTTTGCATTGGATTGTTATCATAGCCCATAGAGCTTTAGATCACCCTGGATAACAGCCATGTCTTGTTTTTCCTGTCACTGGTGGGCATTACTTCCTTTAATCTTGCATGCAAGTGTCATGGAAACCTATTTACTCTTTAGTCCTGGCTCCAGCCGACACTTTAGGGTTACTATCCTGTTATTTAAAAGTTATTTAAAAATAAAAATGACAACTAATGAAAAGTATTTTTGGTTTGGATAGTCAGCTTGTGTCAGGTAAATTTTTTTCTGCTGCAGTTTTGCATAGAACAAGCATGGAAAGGAATAAAGGCATGATTGCTAACTTGTCTCAAAAGCAGTCAAGTTGCCATACATATCTTGTAGCTCCTGAATCCACTCTACCAGGAAAAGTAGTGAAAAATTGAGAGAAAAAAACTGATATTCTTTGTATCAGGAGAAATTTAAAATTAATTGGAAGGCTGCTCAGGTGGAGATTCACTAAAAGGTTGCACTAGGTAGAAGAGATGGAAGAAGAAAAGCTGTGTTACCAAAAGGTAACAGAAAATGGAAAATAGTTTCTGCAAGGCTGGAGAGAATGGAAACAAAACCAATAAAGTGCACATAGGGGTGGTATAAATGTAAATCTTTAATTACTCTCTGAGAAGCAACTTAGGCTAATTTTCCTAGATTCCTTCTACAGCCAGTGGATAGAAAGAAGTTCTCCAGAGAGTAATTTGTTCCATTTGCCTTTGACACTTCAATAGGTGGGATTAATAGAAAGGGACAAATTCCTTTTGAAAATGCCAGCTTTTTTTCTGCTGCTGGCAGAGGGAGTCTAGACAGCTGTGGTAAGGTGAAATAGGTCTTACTATGACTTGAGATATATTCATGGAAGTTTAAACTTAGCATTTGAAATTGAATGTTAAAATACACAAAAATTCTTTTTTATAGCATTCTTTGAAGGTATGAAGATGCTAACGTTTTATATTCAATAAATGTGTTCCTATTGATTCCAATATAAAGCTGAAAATAGCAAATTTAAACCACTTGACTGAGATACAAAGGAGACAGGACTCTAAATGAGTGCTGAACTTATTACAGTTTACAACATTTAAAGCAGTTCTTGATCTACGTTGTCTGGCAGAATGAATATAAAGAAGTATTATTCTTTCCTGATTTACGAGTTTAGATTCTGGAATGTGATCCTAGGTCTGTAGCCACTGGAAAAGAACATTGTTTCGCCAAAGAACAAACCTTATGCAGGACTGCATGTTCCGCAGTGATAAAAGCCATTAAGTCCTAATATGAGCTTGTCTTTGTAAGGGAACTTGTGCTATCATCTCTGCTGGAGGAACAACAGTCCAGCTACTTACCGGCCTTCAAGTATAAGTGGAAATTAAATGTGGCTTTTTCACAACTGAAAATATTTCCTCTACATCATGAACAACTGGGGAAGTTAAAGCTGCAAGTTAAGAAATAAATTTATCTGTGTATTAAGAAAAGGAGAAACTGAGTGACGGAGATTGTGAGTTCAGTATTTTTCATTAATGTTTTCTTGAATTTCTATGCATATTCGTATGTGTTTGTGCACGTCACCATTATGGGTTTTTTTGTACTTAGTGCTTTTTTCATAAAAAAATTCCTGTTATCAAAAAAATCTGGACTTAATTCAGCTTTAAGTTTGCCACTGCTAAAGTAACATGATGGTAGTATTAAGTCTGTATAGGTAGGAGGAGAACATTCTGCAGCATACAAATGGTTCCTTAGCTATTGACAAGAAATGTGAAAAGTTGGAATGGAAAAGCAGGTCTTTACTCCAAGAGGGGATAAAGTGACCATCATTAACCATCAGCTATAGGCTGACTTCAGTGTTATGATTATTTCAGCATAGTAATAATTTGTACAGAATATGCTGTTAATATTATGGAGTTTTGTGCTCTCGTTGCTGTAGAAATTAGCTTTGGAAAACTTTTGCATAGTGATGCTTAAATATCTGTGCATTTTTTTCTATGGAAAATTGCTATACAACTACAAGCTAGAGTTCCTCTATTCCTACCTTATAATTCTTAGCTTCTATTATTAGAAAATATTGTCCCTAGCAGATTTGAGTAATTCAATCAACAATTAAATTGGAATAATATCTTTTTCATACTATCAATATCTCAGGAAAAGCACAGTATATCTTTCCCTTTACTGTTCCTGAAAACATAAAATAATCATAAGATTGTTCTTCTTTAAGGTAAACTTGTTTCTAAGGCATTTGACACTAACAAATTCTCACAGATTTCTCAGGTGATATTTATTTCCAGAGAATATATTCAGTTCTGTGGAAATACTTCCCTGTTAGCTGCCTTTATAATTGCTGACATTTTGCAAATAGTGCAATGAGAAAAGACTCATAGGTGATTGATAGCCATACTCGTGTAGCTCTCTAAGCAAACTAGTGAAAATTTCCTAAGCTATGCAGTTCAAATTTCAAATAGATTTTTATTAACAATAATTATTATTACTAAAAATAATTATTATTGGTAGTATTAGTATTTAAATAATCACTTCCAATTTCTTCAAAGTCTTCTAATAAACAGATCAAAGTGACAACAAGCAGCTGATATGAGCAGTTCTGTACAAGCGGGAAGGATGCTAATTTGGCTTAAAAAATCACTGAGCTCGCAGGAAAGTCTCAAGTAGAGTAAATGATTCTGTATGACCTAACACAAATACAGGAAATTAGGACAATTTTCTAGGCATAGAAAGACCATCAAGCTCTGTAAGATGTTATCTGAATCCTGCAGCAATGTCATGGACTGTCAAGAAATCTATGGTAGAACAACTGCTGGCCTTCAGAATGTGGTGTTTCATGTTCCTTCTTAGTGTCAACGTAAGAAAGAAAAAAAGATATGAAATATTCAGCATAAGGACTGTATGGAAGAGGCTGTCAATAATGCATAAGCGAAAGCAGAATTTCTATATTTCAGTTCATACAGAGAGCAAAACATGAGCATGTATTACAGCATGTATAACCAAGGAGCTAACTGTGGAATAGATACGTGACTATATATTTGAAGCAACAGAAACACTGAATGAGAGTGTGTGTGTCGGGAAAAACCTCTTTAAAAACCGAGCTACAGGATGGGATTTACCCATTAAACTATGGCACAGTGAAAATACAGATATCCACGGCTACACAGAAGGAGCACCGAGAAAGTCTAGGTGTAAACACTTACCATATTCTGCTGGAAAAGAGAAAACAAGGCAATGAGTGTCAGTAGTCAGGAAAATCTGAAGTCAGCATCCACTTGCCTTATATACAGTATGTTACCCTCAGTTTGGTCAAGTCATATGGGTTTTGCAGAAACTGGCTTTTTAGATGAGAAAGAGAGGGTGCCATCTGCTTCCCAAAGTGTGAGCATATCTGAATAGTTAATAATTTGGTGGGTCAACAGGTATTTTTTAGCAAAGGAATACAAATTATAAGCATTTTAATAAACTGGGATTTGTTAAAGCACATCTGTGTTTCAAATCATGTTTATGTAAAGCACTTCCTGTTTCTGCAGAGAAGGGGGGGGCGTGTGTGTGTGTTTAGATTAAAACTACCAGCCTGTTTCATTTGTCAGTAGTTAGGAGTACCAGTACATCTTATATTATTTATCCTATCACTGCTAACAGAGTTCCACAACAGATGGAGACACAATCCCACAAAAATGGCATTTTTACTGGGCAGAACTAACAGGCTTTTCAGTAGATTGATGTTTTAGGTGTATTGAAAGAGGCATTTTAAAGTTTCTTAAGATATCCTTTTCTCTGTGAGTCTTCTGCATAGAATAAATTAGTGTTTTACTCCAGAGAAATAAGATGGGATACTATGCATAAAGGAATCTGCTGAGACAGAAAGATTTGCAGACAAAGGTGAAAGATGTTTTTCTTCAGTATAATATTAACACTCCTCTATAGCTCTCAAGATAGGATTTTGATGTGAATAGGGATCTCTGAGATCCTATTAGGAAAAAAATTACTCCTCAGAGCAGTATTTTTGTCCAGAGATTTAAGTTCCTAGTTATGGAAAAAGTCTTTTTCTAGTAATATTAGGGTTTTTCTTTTTCCCAGCAAATGATTGCCAGGAGTTAATGCTTTTAACCTTGATTTTAGTACCAATATTAAAAAATAGCTCTGTAAAAGAAAATAAACTAGGACAGCTCACTAGTTGATTCCATTTCTGCTAAATGTAAAGATAATATTATTTAATAAATAACTGTTTTAGTATTATGAGATAAGCTGAAACACTAGAGGAACCAAAGGAAAAAAATATTCTAAAAGGCCCAAAGAATTCATGGGATCTCTTCAGCCCAGAGTGAGTGCCTGAAGTAAAATTTTCTTAAATCTTAACGATCAAGTCACAAAATTTATATTTACTTCTTATGCTGTAAGAGTGAGCTCCAGGAAACATTCTGCTACAACAGTTGAGCTTAATGAAATAGAGAGTGTTTTACGTCATGGTAAGGGTCAGCTAATGAAGGTTTTGACGCCTCTTGCAGTGGTTTCACTGCAGCAAAGACTAGGAAGGAGTAACTGTTATGCTTTAGCATCTGAGAAATCTTGTCTTGAGGCTCATCTGGCCAAGGTCAGAGAAAAATGCTCTGATAAGTCCGATTTCATATTTATATCAGAGTGAAACATAGCACATTTAAACATGTCTCACGTCTTTGCTTTTTTCATCAAAAAATGAAAATCCATATGGGCTTCTATCTTTAAAATACAAAGGCTGAATGCCACATGAAGTAATTCATATTACTATAATAATTAGTACAAATGACCAATTAATGTCTGCCTTTGATATGTGGAAGGTCATATCTGTCTAAAAGAGTGTTTCCTAATGTAATATTTCCTTTTCTAAAAAATTTTAATTGCAAATAATTTACAATTATTTTCTGGAAATATCAGAGAACACAAGTAGTGAGGAAGATTTAATAAGGGACATTGGACTTTGCTATGACTGCATCCTTCACAAGCTCAGCAATTAGAGAGTTTAAATAGAATATAGTGACACTGTTAGTGTGTCACCACACTGAGGATCTGATAGTCAGCAGAAGAGATTGCAAATACACTTGATGTGCTTATTTCTTCAGTTGTGCTAGCAAGGCCCACGTTTTTACAAGTTCAGGCAAATTCTCCTAAAAAATGCCTAGAAGCACTTCAGATAGTTAGATAACCATAAAAACATCTGCCAAATAAGATTTCCAAGGCATAAACTGCCATAAGTGTTTGAAACCTAATGTGCCTGGGGGCTTTTAAAAATATCACAATGTGTATGATAGGGATTCCCCATCTAAATATATTTGAAAATCCACATTTAAATCAATTTCAAAGAACCATCTGAAAATTCCTAATTTAACAGTGACTTGGGCTTGGGTAGATGCAACCAATAATCTTCAGAATATTTTCCATTACTGTTCAGGAGGTGGATGCCAGGATTATGAATTATGCAGAGCTGTGACAGAAGCACAGACCAATGCCATTCCGGGACACTATGCAAAAGATTTTTGAAGGCAGAACCAAGGGCCTGTAACAGTCACAGAAAAAGATAAATGTAAATTCCAGAGTAAGGAAAAAGCCTCAGAGGATAAATCTAGAGCAAGAACAGTCGTCAGTGTTTTCTTTTGTGACATTATGAGACTGTGAAAGTAAGATATAACAAGGCAATATTTTTCAGTATCCAATTCAGATTTATTATGCATTTATTTCAAAGCCTAACTTTCACCCCTAAAACAGTCACCCTTGCTTTTACAAATTCCTGTGATAGGGGAATGGAAAAGGTAGCTGAAGAAAACCTCTGACAATAATCTCTTTAGTAAATATGAGCTGTCCAGAAAACCTGCAAATAGTATGCAGTGCAGTAGATCTGGACAGCCAGCTGGCATCACCAGTGCACCTTATATATGGAATTGCATTTCCCACAAAAATCTCTTTGGTGATTTATGCATTCACCTTTGAAATACACTAAATGGTTTGGGAAGTGAACCATGTGACTAGCAGGAACAGAAATCCCTTTAAAATACTTGAAACCACAAAACAGGAGGCCCAGAAGGTGAAGAAGAAGGCAGATTTCCATGCTTCACTGCCTCACACCTGGCTATGAGAGGAATCCAACAGATGAGCAGTTTAAAAAAAAAGATACAACTGGGACCTACAAATCTCTGATAAGTCTGTAGTGACTAAGGGCAAATATCTTGTTGTTAAATGAAAGGATTAAAATCCCCCCCCAAAAAAATGTTAAAATACCTAATTTTCTCTTAACATCTTCCATTCCTCTATAACTATTCTTTTGTATCTTGTTAATTAAGATATTCAACTGTACTATGTGTACCTAGTGTTGGATACCCGTTATTTTAAAAATATAAATATAATACATAAGCTTTTTGTCTCCATGATCTTTGTAGCAGATTTTTGTTCTTTCAAGCTACTCTGAAAATTTACTGTAATTATGAGCAATAGTCACTAACTCGTAGACTTCATATTATGTTTCCTATTTTTGCTTGTCTTTCCCTCCATTCGTAGAGTACCCAATAATTCTCATTCTCATCTAACTTTTTTAGCTCACCTTTTGTGGTTTTTTTCTTTTAGATTCTGCTGATCCACAGTTTTTCTGTCTGCCCTCATGCCTCCTGTCATCTCTTTATCTTAACATATTTTCTATGTTTTTATTAGAATTAAGCTATAGGTTTTGGTTTGGGTTTTTTTGTAGTCAAGAGTAAGTGCTTCCCAAGTACTCTAATGTTTAAACAATTCCTGAGGAGGCAGCTCTGATGCAGTAAAGGACTGCAAATTGAAAGAACAATAGAAGGTCATTGTGATAAGTTGAAATGCAACATTCCAATTTCCTAAATTTTTATTTTTCTTTGAAGTTGTTCCATATGAAGTTAAAGGAGTTCAAGTGTAAATTAAAGTGACTTCAGTCAGGGAGTAGAAAATGTTTTGTCTTTTAAATATATCCTATGATCATAATTGTAAATCCATAAATATATCTGAAATTGTGATACAGTTAAAAATAGTTAAAAGTCATATTTTAAAAGAAAATTCATGAAGATTCAGTGTAACAGCCTAACAATTAAATTTTTTCCTAAAATGTTAGCAGTTTGCTTTTGCCAAGAAACAGTTTGTTTCCAGTTCAGTAAATATTATGTTCTAAAATATGTACTCTCTTTTTTTCAGTCTAAAAAGTACCCCTATAGTGCTAGCTCTGGTTGCATGATTTACTCTCAAAGGAGATGATGTTTGTTTAGTTCGTACTTGACACCTTATCAAAGACCAGTTTTACTTGGAAATGAAATCTTCACACAATGAGAAGGCAGTGTCTTCCCCTGTACTTTCCCACTTTGCTGGAAAAAAGCTTAAGAAGTAAAATAACAGGAAAGTGTTAGCAAATGTGCATAAAAAATAAAACTCCTCAGCCTGAAATATACTTTGCTACTTGTTTGAGCTTGAAAATATTAGTGCAAACACTTTAACCATTTAGCTAGTGAACCTGGCAGAAGGAAGTCATTAAGGAGTGAGAAAATGAATGAACAGGCTCTGAAAGAACAAAATCATGATCAACAGCACCTAAAAATAGTGATCTTGGAAAAGAGAAAGTTTATGCATCTCCTGCACTGGTTTATTTGAAGAGCTTTTTGTAAAATGAGGTTCATACTGTGATGGCAGATGTTCCAGCATTCCCTGTAAGCAGATTGGGAAAGCCGTAACAAGGTTTGCCTACAAGTAAGCAGTGTCACTGAACAGCCAGGAGAGAGGAGTGCACACCCCAAACCCCTCGGCCTGCTCAACCTGGATTTCATTCCAAGAGCACCATAACTACTTTTTAGATATGGAACTTGTGAAGACAGAAGCAGTCTTTAAGGCAATTACTCAAGTAACTCTGCTCCTCATTACCTGTAAAACTTGTACACAACAGGGAATGATGACACCTTGAAACAAAAACCACTTAGAACAACATGCGATGGAAGAGTAGAGCATAGACCCACTGCAACATGCAGAGGCAACACAAGTGCTTGTGCAACTTACAGTTTGTTGCTGTTTGGTAATTATTTGAGTTGTGGGATGAAATCTGAAATGCTAAGACTATGGTTTGTTTACTTTTCTTAAGGAGTATGGAATCAGATTAAAGCAATTTTAATATGTTGCCTGTAACAAGTTCATTTGAGGAAATTATCCTAACAGTAAGTTCTCCTGTGCTGTATAAGTATTCCAGCATTGCTCATGGCAGAATAACTCTTTCCATCACTGCTACAGGTCTTCCTCTAGGCATTCAGTTCCTCCATTAGTTCCACAGTGATATAGATATTTCTCTCCTTAATAAAGAATTGCAATATATTTGATTCAATTTTATAATAGAATTATGCTTATTCCCTTAACTCCTCTTCTGGATTCTAATCTATTTTTATTCCAAACAAACATGTCTATTAAAATTTTTTCATTGTACTGATGCAAGTGATTTCGGTAATTCTTCCATTTTTGTGGCCTTGAGATAAGGGACAAAAAAGAACCAGTGTTAGCCAGAGGTCACAGGGGCGGACACAGACAATGTGTTCTAGAAAGGTGTAGTCCTTAGCAAATGGATGAAAGCCAACAGAGGCCATCTGCCTTCAGGGTCAGGACTTCTCCCTGACCTTTCTTTTTTAACAGTACAGATATATCAATTCATAGCTCTAATTGCTATGCTAAATCAGTACCTGCACACTGAGGCGTATTCAGTATTAATATCTATAATCACTACTTCACTGAATCACAAAATTGTTAGGGTTGGAAAGGAGATCATCCAGTTCAAGCCCCCTGACAAGACAGGGTCACCAAAAGCAGGTGACACAGGAACGTGTCCAGGGTTTTGTAAGTCTCCAGAGAGACTCTATGCCCTCCCTGAGCAGCTGTCCCAGTGCTCTGCCACCCTCAATGTTAACAAGTTCTTCCTCATGTGGAGGTGGAGCTTCCTGTATTTTAGTTTATGGGCATTGCTCCTCATCCTGTTACTGGGGACCACTGAAAAGAGTCTGGCACCATCCTCTTGGCAGCCACCTTTGAGATATTTATATGCATTAAGGAGATCCCCTCTCAGTCTTCTCCAGAATAAACAGATCCAGCTCCCTCAGTTTCTTCTCATAAGAGGAGATTTTGGGGATTATTTAATTACTTTTTGTACTGAAGAAATAAAGGGTTTGAATAATCTGAAAAAAATAATCCATCTGGTGCTTTTTTACATTCTTATTTACTTTGTTTGAGAAGTGGAAAAGTTACAAAAACATACTAGGACAAAATTATACACTTAATGGAATACTAAAATCTTTTTTTGGTCTATTTTATTTGTTCATTTATGAAATTTTCAAAAAACAATAAAAGAGATGCAGGACAAATCAGAAGGTTTTTTATAGATTTGTAAAAGTTGGAGTTCAGACATTCAACCCACTTTGATCAAAGTTTTGGAAATGAAAGTGTCCTTTAATTACAATACATAATATCATATTATGGCTACACAATTTTATTAAAACATTTTTGAGAGAGATTATTCAGCCACTGATTTCTCAAGCTCATCCACAATTTACCCTACTCTCTAATTTTCTATAATAAACTATTCCCTGAGAAGAAAGTTACTCAACTTTTATCACAGTGGTTCACAGCAGTCACACCAGGTTACACATTGGAAAATTGGTGTAAGTAGCATAATTTGTATGTTGAGAGGATGAAACAAAGCAATTTCCTGCATGTGCAGCTCACATTATCTCATTTAATGCTATTAAGTAAATATCATGTTGCAAAAACTGTCTATGAGCCCACTTCCAACTAAATATCTGTCAGCTGGAGATATAAATTTAGGTGTGTTTCCATGGCTTTTGTCTTACAACTTGTTCCCCAGTTGAGACAAGTGGAAAATAGACGTCTTTACTTTGCTGGGAACATGGAAATAGAGTCCAAGAGTGTGGCCCATTTATTGGCTTCTCAGGAATGTGTATATTATATTTAAAATGTTTTATCTCACTCAAGTCTGCGCCTAAACATCAGAAATAAACCTTAACTGAGATGTCTGTGTTCTCTCCAGAGTCAAAGGTACAAGACAGTGGTCATGGCCAGCCAATAATGTCACACAACAGCGGGTGAACCCCAATTCTCCCGGCCCCCTGATGTCTGCTCCATGCCCTGGGTATGGCATGAGAGTGCAGCACTGTTTGAAAGAGCAGGGCTCTCTAAAATAGATGGGAATTGAGTTTACCTGTAGTGAACTGCTTCCTCACAATCTGGGTGTTTTCAGAGGACTGTGTGTGACTCAGCAGAAACTCTGGCAGTGACCAAAGCTGCAAGTAATATCTAGGTTCTGGTAGATACAAGAATTAAACTAAAGATTTTGTTGAGATGTAGCAGCACACATAGACATGTGCCTCTCCCTTCAGCAGCACTAGATGCACTTCAGGAGGCTATGTCACACTACTTGTGTGTTTAAGGTGATTAAAGTACTGTGGAATAAGCCTCACACCAATGATGTGTCATTATTTCTATAAGAGGTGGAAAAAAAAAAAAGAGGATAGAATATTCTCTTGGCAATTTCTGCAAAGTGCATAAACTAAATTTTAATTTTTCTTGTGTTTAACTCTAAACATATAATGTAAATTGCATAGGTTAGGATAAAAATACAATTTCCTGTCACTGAGGATGGAACATATAAAATGCAGTAGAGAATTCTATTCACTTCAGTGCTTTTGCTCTAAAATAATTGTCATATCCAAAATAACCCTGTCCTTATGGTTATTGGTCTCTGCACTTATACTATGCTGAGGCTGTTAGTTAAGTTCAAGACTGCAGTTTCACAGACTTTTACAGGGAATGTTGTACGTAACTTACCTCTCTGGAGGCTTTGCTCAAAAGCCAGCTGAGCTTCACTGCTCGGTCTGTGATTTCTTCACATTTTAATTCATTAAAATACATGTTCAAATAAACAACAGGGATCCTAACTCTTAGAATACCATATGAGTCTAAGAATTCTGGAAACTTATCAGTAGACTTGTCTTTACCTGACCATTCACTAAGAGTCAAAAATTCTCAGAACATCCAAACTTTATTGTTTATTTTTTCTCTGGAGGGGGTTGTAGGTGATTCACATTTTCCACTAAAACAATTTAATCATATATCCAGAGTCCTTTTATTTTCTGACAGTATGAAATTAACATTTCAATGAAAAAAAGTTTCATATTGTCTACTGTAGCCCATTCATTTTATGCCTATGTCCATTTTGTATTGTAATTCTCAGTGTGATATATATGGGCTTTAGTTTACCTGAATTTATGACTATTGAACATTACATTAGATATAGCCATTTTTTCCATGCATTTCATATTGTCAGGATGCTACATTTTATTAGGTAAAGCAGTAGAATAGATCTTACTTTCTGTTGTTTTTCTGGCTATGAAAAAGTAGGCTGCTGATTGGTAGGAGAATGAAATGGCAAAATATTAGGCAGTCCATTAATTTTGATTTATTAATAAGCATTCTTTGAAGATACTTTCTTTCATCCAGAATTGGAATAGTAACTTTCTGTAAGATTAAAAGGCTTTTAAGGAGAAGAATTAAATATGATAGGAATCATTTGGACAGGCTCATTTGACTTTACAGGTTTTTAAGGCAATGCCATTTTAACAGTGCTCTGTATTTTTTATATGGGAGCTCTTGATTATTTAAAAAGAGATATTGTGCTTTTGATGTGCTGTTCCTGACAGAGTCCTGCATTTAGTTTTTCTGTAGAATACAATGTGACATGTATTTAAGTCAACCTTATTTTATATCCTTCCAACTGTTTGTTCCTCTGTGGCCTGGGGAGGTTTGCTGTAGGTAGTCTGTATTAACATGCATGAGCACTCTTATGATCTGTAGTTTAAGTTGCCATCTGTTTAAAGAAAAAACTTTTATGCACATGGGGTTTAAAAAAATTTTTTGAAAAGAAAATAATTCTTCACAATGCATTGAATTTAAGAGAAACAGACGATATTGGTATTACAGATGTCTTGAAATTCATCTATTTATTTAGCAAATTTAGACATGCTTTTAATGATTCTTTTTCATTAACAAGATATGATTCTTAAACATGGAATCACAGAATCACAGAATACTTTGAGTTGAAAAGCACATTTAAAGACCATGTAATCCAATTGCCCTCCATGGGCAGGGATAATCTCTATAACAGATTAATCAAAGTGTCATCCAGCCTGACCCTGATCATATCCAGAGATGGGGCATCCACATCTTCTCTGGACAACCTGTTTCAGTGTCTCACCACTCTCACCATAAAATATTTCTTCCTTATGTACAATCTAAACCTACTTTCCTCCAGTTTAAAACTGTTTCTTCTTGTCACCTCTTGTCCTATCTGTTACTAGAGGCCTTGGTATAAAGTCTTTCTCCATCCGAGGGTTGAGAATAGATGATCTTTAATTTCCCTTTCAACTCAAACCATTTTATGATCCTATGGTGCTTTGATCTTTCTTATAAGCCTCCTGCACAAACCAAGGCCTCGATAATGCCCTCCCATCCATCAGCAGGACAGTTCTGCAGATACAGTGCAGACTGATAAGGAGATAAGACAGAGACATCACTTACCAATCCCATTTATGACTTTTTAGGACTTCAGCTCGATTTTAATGTAAATATGGTTTGCCTGGCACCTCTTCAGCAAAGAGAAGATGAAGGGAAGGCTTTTGACTTGCAGTGAATGTAAGTTTTTTATTATATGTTTAAAAATGCTAATTACATATTTTTATGTAATAATATATTAAAATTACATAACACTAAAGAAAGAATGTTTGGAGGTAACAGTATCAAAATCAACTTAGAACTGTGGCATAGAATACGGATATCTTCTATTTTTGGTATACAGACAGTGTTTTAGCAAAAGCAGGATCAACTAAGAGGGCAAATGCTCCTGCAAAAGCCTGCCATTTAGAATTTGAATTTCCAATGGGGCTTAAATACTCCTGGTTTGGGAACAAAAAAACCACCACCCAATGCTTATTGCTTCTACCTCTGGAGACTGTTTGATTTTCTTGCAACTGCAGATACCCTTTACATCTCTACCCTCGTAGTTATTTAGGAATTTACCCTTTATTTCAGCTGTGACCCTTCTTTTGCAGTATTTCCGGACTGAAAGGTTGTGCTCTGCAACCTTTGTGCTAGACTGGAAAGTGCAGTAGCACCTGATTAGTAAACTATACATAAAAATTTTCATAAAGCTGTCACAAAGATTACTCTTGGGTATGTTTTTTAAGTTTTCAGTTCTCAGATTGGGTGAATTGACAGCAGCAGACAGATATAGTAAGTGATACTCTTCCTGTAGTAAGTGATAACTTTTGCACCCACTATTTTGGATTTGCATCTGTTATAGCTCTGATTTGATCTCTCTTATGAGTATATATATATATATAGATATCAATGATCCATAGGCATTTCCCTTCTGAGTCATTTTCCTTATGTGTCTGTGCTGGTGGTATCACAGGCCATCTCCATGGAAACAAATATGATACTACAAAGAGTGAGTTGTGACATCACTTAAGTGAATCAACCAAGAGAAAGAGTGTTTGTGAATAGAAAGGAAACTTCTATAAAAAACAATTTAGTAAATTAAAGCAAGAAATGCATAATAATGTCTAGGTAGTAGATCTGTGTAATAGTGTTCAAGGGCTGTTTTTCTATCAAGGGAGTAAAATTTTTTAAAGTTTGTTGGAATATGAGAGCTGCTCTTTACATTAAAACACTGTCAATCTCTTTCAGCTGACAGTGAGAGCATATTTAAATTGCTTTATAGCTACAGTACCATATGTTGCAGTGAGTACGAAGATGCAAAAATCTCCATAGAAAATATTCTCTGTCTTAAGGTCAGCACAAATAGCGACTTCATTCCTGATGTTGTTGTCTTTATTGATGTACCTTCTGACAAATTAGACTATATGAAACCTATAAATACACTCCCTTCTCAAGTTGCACTTTCTCACAGAAATTGCTGTAAGGAATAGACATTTCAGTTCCTTTCATTTGGATTTTTGCCATATAGCTTTCCTTTTTCTTTGTTCATTCCCCCCTAACTTAGAAAAAGAATTACAGCACTACAAATACATTATTTTTCTCATGTTCTTCTGAATGTCAGCAGACTTTTCTATGAGTATTGCAAACATACATTTACTCTTCACCTAATTAATTAGAGCTTTCTTTAGCAGCCATTGTTTTACCCCATGGGCTTTTTAGAATTGGACATTTATAAAAACTGTTCAGCACCTCAACAGTCATGTCATACATTTATTAATGTCCTGAACACAGCAAGTCTTTTGTTTATATTTGATATATGAAATTCATGTCAGTTCCATCTGAAAAAGTAGCTTCTACTTTCAGTACCAAAGAATGTAAAATTTTCTGTGGGATTCCAGAATGCAAAGAATATTTCTCTGCCTGTTTTGAAGAGTTTTACTCCCCTGGACACCACTGTTTTTGACCTTCGTCCATGGAGAAAACTGCCAACTCTTTGGGAAGAATTAGAACACATAGCAGTGTGAATTAGATAATAGAATATTATGTAAGGTTATCACAGGGTGAATATATAAAGGTGTTGGGCTTATTAATGTAGTAAATAGATGAAAAGCAAAAACTCCAAAATGGAAGATTGTTGTTGTTCCTAGACTTTCTCCTTCTCCTTCAACCACTCCATGTTCTGCAGTAAAAGTTGTTTAAGGTGATTGGATGAAGAAATCCGCAGTTCCTGTATACGTGACATAAACATTTGTTGAATATTGGTAGAAAAGTGAAAATATCTTTCATTTTAAGTGCCTATTGGATGATTTACCTTTAAGAAGGCTGTGTTATCTTGATTCTGCGGACATTCAGCAGACATTTTCAAGACATTCAGAACTCTCAGGACTCTCTGCTGTATTCTCTGCTCTATTCTTAACTTTTCTGATAAGATTTAATAAACTATCTGAAAGCAGAGAGTGCTGGATGTTTCATTAGTACTTGGGAATCCTGGCAAGGATTTCAAATTCCTCTCTCATCAGGGGAAGTCTAGTTTAAGGCACAGCAAAGTAACAGGTAAAAATCCACAACTGATTTTTACAATTTTCTTTTATTAATTTTTTATGTAATCAAGGTTTAGCAATAGAACTGATTAAACCTCTTTTAAATTCTACTCCAAAATTGTTCATCTGGATGTCCAGAGTTAGTCATGCATGATTTTTAATCATTATCAGGTGCCAGAACACCCAAGACAGTCCAGAAGGGAATTATTGGATTGCTTTTTGCTTGTGCATCCTTCAGCCTATTTCAGAAAGTTTGCAAAAGATATGTTGCTGTGTAACTGAAGGAAACACTCACAAGTTCCTTAATCCCTTAAGTTTGTCATTTATATCTCTATAAATGGCATTTAGAACTGTCACATGAATAAGCAAAGACTTTTACTTTGAGAATTGCTTTGCAGATCTCCATTGTGGCATTATCCTTTCTGTATCTGATCACTGAAAGATAGGAATTCTGAGGGACTGTAAAGGCAATATAAATTGCACCAGGGTGTCAGTAAGTACATCTATTGCAAAGTGAGGGAAAGCAGCACACTGCAGCCTGAAAATGAGCATGTTCTGAAAAAAAACTCAAGCTAAATATCCTTGTAGATATAACCCATCCATTTTAGTTTAAATTGCAGAGAAGGTATTTTTCCAGAAGGTGGAATCTCTTTAGGGATTATTGGAATACTGGGAATATTGCTGTGGGATACAATTATGTGAATTCTGGTGGTGAAGTGAGTGCATCCAAATAAGAGCAATTAAGCTGATGAAGGGTCTAGAGAACAAGTTTTATGGGGAGTAGCTGAGAGAACTAGAGTTGTTTAGTCTGGAGAAAAGGAGGCTCAGGTGAGACGTTATTACTCTCTATAGCTCCTATAGAAAGGAGGTTGTAGTGGGGTGGGTTCCTTCTCTTCCCTGAGTCCAGAGCAGACCAGAAAAACTAGTGGAAGCATGCTTCCTGAACACACTTTATTACGTGGAGCCAAATCTGTGGGCTTTGGGACAAAGGAAAATGTTCCTTCCTGTTCCAACAGAGTCAGATTTATCTCAGACCCCATGGTTCACTCAGACCCAGTGTGATACAGCCAGGTTGCCATAGCTCCCAGGTCCAGCCAAGCGGTGAGTATTCCTGGTAGGTGCTCATCACCCACCCGCTCATGGTGCAAACGTGGCCAGCCATAGAAACCAGCATAAACAGAGAGCAGTGTCTTTACTGGCACTGCATAAAGGGGGCCACCACAGACAGCACAGACCTCTTCCTCCTCTCTGGCTGATCAGGTTAGGGTCACTCAGTGAAGAATACGCATGCCCTAAATCTTTTGGTTCACCGACACGGCCACATTCTCAAACACCTAGAATGTTACCATATACTCTAGATCTTTTCGTATCCCTATGCAGATCCACATCTCTTTACCCAGTCATTGGCTGAGGCCTCTTTTTCTATTGAGTGTTTCTTTGGCTAGTCCAGCTCAAAATTTGATAGCAAAAAATATACATACACATATGTAAAAGTACACAGAGATCAGAGAGGGGTCCCAGCAGTTTACACAGAAAGTTGCTATGAGTGAATTTTAATAAGACAAGACAACCAGCAGTGGTCAGGTGCCTCAATCAGGCAAATGCATTGATCTGCTTTTTTTTTTGGCTCATCTCGTCCTCTTTATTCTCCTTCCTCTCCACTTCCCATTCTTCTTTTTCCTCCATCCACACTCATCATTCCTTTCCTTCATCCTTGTCTCCTCCCAGGTACAAAGGCCTTCCTAAATTACATAGTAACAGTTTTGCTGTATCTACAGCTAAAATTGCCACTTCTGTTATAGTTACCTATGGCATTCCAGTCTCATGCACTACGAGTGACACAGCTCAGGCTGGCTTACCAAGGTTGTGGTAGGTTGCCACACTGGTATTGAGAGATTTCACTCCCCGGGAGGTCTCTGATTCTCACAATTAATTACCTGTGGGGTTTGGCTGTCTATTGCCTCGCCCTCCCTTAACCACCAGTGAAATCCAACCATTTCTTATAGTGAGACCCATTACAGCTTCTTACTCCTACATCCCACAGTTTCTCATGGTCAGTTCACTTGGCTAAACCTCAGGCCAGGGCTTAGGGGTGTGTCTGTGTACCTCAACAAATATAGACGTGGACTCTGCAGTTGCTCTGCTTAATTTTGACTCTCTGAGAAACAGTTTTACAAATTAATGAACTTTGGATTTGCAACTCTTGATAAATACATTATCTCTTTGCCTTTTCACAATCACAGGGGAAAATCTGAAGTTTTCTACATGTGCAGTGCTCTATTCCATCAAATATATTCCTGTGGAAGAACTACAGTATTAACACACTGTTAAGCAAAAGGGCATAAAGTATTATTATAGATACATACATAATTAATTTTTCACTGACATATAGAATTAATTCTTCACTGCTTTATAAATTAACTTTGATGAATGATCTTCATATTTTAATCTTCAATTACTAAAAATGACTCTCTCTCTATATATACATATATATATATCTATGTATATACACACCAGGAATGGAGCAACATTCAATCGAAAAAAAAGATGTATGCCTATATTGATTTCTTTTATTTGAAATTATTGTAGACAAGGAAAGTTACTTTCTGTTTGTGGTGAAGTTCAATAAAGCAGTACTTTCAGACTGAGAATGATCTTAAGAGTTTTAGATTTATCATTTTGTGTATATTTTTCTAGAAGTAAAAAAGTAAACATCAATTCCCTTCTTATACAAGTAAAAAAATTATCTCCAGCAATTAGTTTTACTTTTCTAGAAAAATAAGTGCTACATATAAAAAATGCAGACTGTCACACAAACCAAATAAATCAAATAACCAAATATACTACTAATGTACTAAGCTCTGCATGATAGATAATTTAATCAACAATTGTTTTTGTATTTATTACTGAAACTGAGCTCAAAGTTCATGCCTTTATGAAAGTTTCTCCAGAGGATAAAAACATAACTGGAGTGCAACCAATGATGTTGAATAAAGTACTATTATCTCAAATGGGCTTTTGATGACTAAAATGTACAAGATTTGAAGAATAAATAAAATAAATCCTGTGGTTACTCTAAACAACTTGGAATTTTCCAAAATGTTAATAAGAAAATGAAATAGAAAAGAAAGCCAAGACATCAAAAGATATTTTAGTCTTTTGTTTCAGAACATTGTGTATTTGGTAGTCTTTGGGCAGTGACTGATAGAGCTTTGCTATACTTAGCCAAAACTTCCAAACTTAGAGATGTCCTTTAGGTTTCCTTTTTCATTGTTTTGCCATCTCTTGCACTAAGAAAACCCACCTTTTTCCTAATGTCTAATTCAATTCTTTTATTCTGAAAGCTAAATTGTTTTCTTGTCCTTCCCTGAACAGATAAATCCTGTGGTGGCTAAATAACTCAGCATCGCCCTCTTTTTAATCACATTTTATATGCTGGAAGACCATTAGCACTATCCCTATACCTTTTTCCTTTTTTTTTTTTTTAAGCTAAAATACATTTCTTCAAACTTTCAAAATAGGAAGTCTTATTTTTTGAACGTTTTCATTTGTTTTGTTCCTTTTCTGTGGACTTCCATTAGTTGTGTTTCTAAAAGTTGTGTGACCTAAAGCAGATGCAGTACACGATTAGAAGTCTTAAGTGGGACAAGGAGAACAGAAAAACATACGCTTTCTATGCTCTTCATCCAATGCTCCAGGTGATTAAACTCCAGATTAAGATTTTCCTTCTTGTACCATCTTGCCTTGTACATTTTGTCTGTTCTAAGTCCAACACAATCCTTCTCATTTTAACTATAATCTTCCACAGTTCAGTTCTTTGTACTAGTGCTTACTAAACTTCATACTGTTCATTTTGGATATTTTTTCAAAATATTTAAGATGACTTCAGATTTGAATTCTTCCCTACAGAGTGCTTGGAACTCATTAACCACAGCAGATGTAATATATGTATTGTCTATTCAGTCAACCTGGCCGGTAGCAAAAATCTGTAAAGATTGATCCTTCACTAAACTTTTCAAATTGTAGTTTCTTCACCTTAATTGAAAACTACATGTAGAGTCTTTGGAGTGTGATTTTCCATCTGATTATATACCTACTCTGGCAAATATCCAAGAGGTTGCCATACAAATATCAACAGCCTTTCTGAAGTGCTGATATAAGCCTTCTACTGATTATTCTTTATCCAATACCATAGTTTTCCTGTCAAACAGATAAATAAAATGGTTCTTTACTATTCAGTCTAAATACACCAATTTGAGCTCTTTCCCTCACTGCCATAAGTTTCTCTACAAGCTTACATTTTAGTTCATAACTTACATGAATTTTTTTCTGGAAACAAAATCAGACCCACTGCTCTATAATTCTACTTAGCCTACTTTTCTGCCTTTCTTAAAGTAAGTAAGTTTTGGGTTCTTATTCCACGTGCCCTCTGGGACCTTCTTTCTTTTCCAAGAAGTCTCAGTACTAATCACTAACAGTTCAGACACTGCATCAGCTTTTTCCGTTAGTGCTCCAAGGAGAATTTCATCAAACCCTGCCAATTTGAATATCTCTGACTTTCTTCTGACTCTTTTCTCACTACTTTGTCATATATTCATCTTTTGATAACATTAATTTAATTAATAATGATCAACTTAAGTGATTAATAATATTGTCATCTTGTTTTATTCAAGTGCAACCTGGGTTCTGTCTAGTGAAAGTATCCAGGAAGTTTATCACAGTATCACCAAAGTGAGGGAAAGAAAGAAATAAATGCTGAAATGTGATAATGAGCTATCAGGAACATTGGACAATTGTTCTTTAACGATTTTTAACACTTGGTTGTTGCTATAAAGCAAAATGAACAAGTAGGCTCTAAAGATATGCTGAAAAGTGAAGCAAAAATGCAGATTCTCTTTTCAGCAGCTCATTAAAAAGTACTGAAATTGTTTTAAAAATTTCTTTCTAGATACACATGAGGAAAAAAGTAGACCTTCATATAAATGAGATTCCCTAGAGTCATCACTAACAGAGCTAGAGACAAGCCCAGGTGTTTCAGGTTACCAACATGCAGAGAAACTCTTACATTAGTGAACAATGTGCTGAATAATGACTTCATGCTGTTTATGAGTTTTCAGCATGTTTTCAAACTTCCATGAGTTTTTCAGTTCCACTACAGTAACAATGACTGCAGTCAATATTAAAGACTACAGTGACCAGTGATAAATTATGATGATATCCTTCTTCATTTGCTTAACCATTTTTCTTTCATGATATTCCTTCATTAAGCAAACATCACAATTTTTAGTATAGATTATAGTTTTTTAGTTAATAAATCTTTTCTCTCAACAGTGAACCTTTGTGATATCACTAAATGAGTTTTCCCAGTTGGACTTTGTCAAAGTAAAAATAATTTAAACCGGATTGGGATTGAAATAATTTCTTGACACATAAACAACACACAGTTACCCAGAAATCCCCTGTACATACATGATCAGTTCCGGTAATAAAACAGAATAGCTGCAATAGTGGATGCAGGGTGTTAAACATGTACAATTTTATAGACGCCTTTACCTTATCACAAATTTATCCCCAAAGTTTCTAATCACACCAAAATGTGATTATCATGAGCATATACAGAGACATGCGTATGGTTAGAGGCAGAGCTCCGCTAGCAGAGCGTGTGGGTGGTCAGCAACATCCCGGTCTCCTGGCAGCGGCTCTGTCCTGCTGTCACACCACTGGAGATGTGGGAGCCACAGCTCCATGTGTCCATTAATGTCCCTCCCCCACAGGGAGCAGCCACTCCCAAGGGCCAGGACACTCAGGCTGCCCCCTCTGGGCTGGGCAGTATCTGTGGTGGCACAAAGAGCCCTCTGGCAGTGCCAAATCAGGTTTCACTCCTGTTGTTTCCACTCTAGAGTCTCTTCCTCCTGTTACGAATTTTCATATTGTTTTTATACTTATCAGGCTAATTACTGCTTTGTGTCAAAAGCCTCATAATTCTCTGATTGCTTTTAAATCCAGCTGATGGTTGTCCTCCACTTTACAAGATCAGTTTAGGCAAATGGATTCAGACAGTTTTGAGTATTCAGTCCAGATATAAATAATACTTCTCAAATTTTAATTTCACCAGGTTATCAAGGCAAATAGTTCACCAAAGGTTGGACCATGCAAGTACCCAACAGAATTTAAGCCTAAGATTTAGACAGATATAAAAGCCTGTCAATAGAGACTCCAAGGTAGAAACTGCCTAGGAAATGGGAAGAAACTGATTTTAACAGCGATGTTGCACCTGTACTATGGGATAGGTCTGGCTAGTGGAGCACTTTGACTTGTTCTGATCAGAGGAATGAATGGAAGCATTTTCTTTTCCTCAGAGGGCATGTGAGGGATAATGTGCTGTTAAATGCACTGCTGTAGTCAAGAAATGTTTAATGCCTGTACTCTGGACAGTATCAGAACAGTGCAGACAATCTCAGAAATTTCAGTTCTATACACAGGAAGATTATTCCTTTACCACAGGAGCTATGATTTTTCTTAATATTTCTTTAATTCACTTCCATTTCACAATATATTTTCAGTCTCTTTGACTTTGTCTCAGACCTATATGCATTAATTTCCAGTCGATATGCTCACATGCAGGAAGCAGGCAGGCTGAGTGCTTCTCCTTTTTTACTGCATCGCTCTCCATTGTCTTCATTGTCAACCACTAAGCCAGAACCTGCTTTGCTGTGATCTCACAATCTAATTTGCCCTTTTTTTGTTCTATTATTACAGTCATTATTTCTCAGCTAGCCCACTGCACTTAAAATAACTAATCAGCTGTGCTGCTTCACAATTAAGTAAAAAACTAACCTTTCTGCATCACTCATGGACAACAAAACAGCCTTATAGCAAGTTGACAATTTACTGCTTGTTTATTCCATGTTTGCCTGTGCTTTTTTATATTAATGTAGTTTAAAATTCTTATTTTGCTATTTTTAGATTATTTTTATTTTGAATTTTTTTACACTTAGGCCCTTCTTCCTTTGAAAGGATTTTTTTCTTATAATACCATCAGAGTTCTTTCAAGACAATTGGATTCTGAGCCTAAATAATTATAGATCTCTCCTGATGGAAGTTAGTAGTTTCTCACAGGAAACATTTCTATTTATATGTATTACACAAGTAATAGTCTAAACAAAAGTTAAAAACTGCCATATTCTTTTCCTATTTGAAGAAAAACCATATAAGGAGAAAAGCCTAAAATAAAGATTCACAGTAAAAAATTGCTATTGCCTCATATTATCAGGTAAGCAAAAACTGCAGCATGACTTTGGACACTGGCATATCTGGACCCAAACTTCTGAGCCCGTGAGCATCCTCATTCATTCACCATTCTAACAGAAGGGGGAAGAGCTCATTGTAGAAACTCAGAACCCAGCTGAAAACCCAAAAATAACCCCAACCCTTAGAAACAAACCAAACTAAGATGGTCAAAATTTCAAGAAACAAAACCAATGAGAAATTAATATATTTGCAAAGTGATTATGCTCAGTAGATGATGGACTTAGACTGACAAACCTCACATCTGAACTTTGGACTAAGATTTTGGCCCCTCTATCAGCATTGCATCTCTTTGTACAGTGTTATTTCAATCAATTTTTGCATGGACATAAATGACACTAAACATCTGTGTTGCAACATAAAATTTAACTTCTTACCACTGCAGAGAGAAAAAAAAAAATTAATATTTATACCAAACTGGTTTTCAAGTGAAAATCCAGGCAAACAGCATAATGTATGTTGTACATGAATTACTGGTCATTGCCTTTATTAATAGAGCGTAAAACATATTCAAAGAAACTATTAACTATGTTGACTATATAAGGCTATATTAATTTTTTTAATTCAAATTTGGTTATTGCATGCATTTTAAATCACCATCTTCCTGTGGCAGAAGCTGTAAGCACATTATGCTGGAGAGCTCATTTCACACATGCATCAGGCGTAAACTCAGACTGCAGGCACCAGTTCATCTTCAGAGCAACTTTGTTCTGCAGGCACCAGTCTGCAAAAGCCCTTTGTTTTGTGATGTAGCACAAGAGAAGCTGCTTCTGAGAGGATGGAAAATAAAGTAAGAAGAATATATCTTGACTTATGTTAATCAAAACTCCATCAAAACGCTTTCCCTTCATCTCTAACAGAAAATCATCTGAATGAAGGATAGTTTTGAAAGGTGAACAAATGTATTTTAAATTTTAGAGGCTTTCTGCCTGTGGTAAAAGCACAGTCCTCTGTAAAGGATTCTGTGTATGGAAAGCAGACTTTTTTCCTCATCTCTCTATTCTGTCCATTGTTTTGAATAAAATTGGAAGTGTAGAACAATGTCCTAATAATTTTTTGGCCTTTGCTGGTTTATTTCTAGATGTCCTTTCAAAAACAGAAAAAATTTACAGGAAAACTTCAAACCATAAAGAGAATGACTTACTTTTGTTTTCAAGAGAATGATAAATGTACTTGCTATTTATATGCAATAACATCTGTTTTAATTAGAATTGCCACAAGTGTAATTGTGAAGAACAAAAAGAATAATGTTGCTGTAGTTCTGATTTCTTTGCACTATTAAAATACACATTTTTAGATGATATTTTGGTGAGATAATATTGAAAAAAACCCTGTATCTGTGTTGAAGGGTTTGTCTTTACAACAGCAATTATTTCCTTCTCTAGTCTCTTTCTTTCACACTTTTCCCCACATAGTTCATATCACGCATATTTGTGAATTAGAAACAGTGAAATGTTTTGTTTCTGTCGAAGGAAAATAAATAACATAATGACAGAATGATCTATATCATGGGTGTTAGGATAGTCAAGAACACTCAGAAAGATGCTTCTTCCTTCCTGCTCTGCAGAAGGTCCCACAGACCAATTCTTTCCTGTCTCAGAGAACGAATTTTAAGTACAAAGTAGCATTTGGAAAGAGAAAGAGAAGTTACAATGACAAATAAGCACATATATAGTAATTATCAGCTAAGAAAAGACAATCTCTTTTCTCAAAATCAAGGGAAAGAAGAGTTGACCCATGGTTCCTGTTTCAGTGATATCTGTAACTGATATCAGCTGTTCTGGGGATAGACTAAAGAAGTGCATCAGGTTAGACCAGACAGAAGGTAAAAATTCTGATTTTCTCAGACAGATGCTTTTTTAATAATTCTTTTTAAATAAAAATACAATATATTTTTTCAAACCCAAATTGCACTCAGGCAGCTGCTTATTTTAAAAACTGACTAAAGATTCACCAAGAACTTAAATAAAAATGAAGAAAATGTAAATATCTTTAACAAACAAAATGTACTCATTATTGAAATGCCTTGCTTAATCTTCTGCATCATGCAGTCTTATTTGTATAGCTTCCTATCAAGAACAGCATGAAGCAGCTGGAATTTACATGATTTTTTTATTGTGTTTCCTACAGGAATGCTTAAGTAGAGATCAGCATTGGCTATTATGGAAAGTGAGTAATATATTACCTTGGGCTTCATATTGCTAGCAACTCAGCTGGAGTCTGGGTCAGATTTACAACACAGTGTCTGGCTAATATTGGCAGTAGCACCACCTTTTTCAAAGCTCTTGAGACAACTGTCATGGATGTCAAATGTGTCATATTTTGCTGAAAGGGGAGGGTGGACATTCTGTTTTCTATCACCCGAAATTTACCTCCAGGAAGGTACCAAGCTTATTTTTATCCCTTCTGTAGACATTTATCACTTTCTTCCTCTTCTAGGGTTTTAAAATTTATATTTGGGAACAACGTGCTATAGCTGAATTGCATTACGTTTGTACCTTGAAAGCAGCAAACTGCACCCGTGTTTGGTGAGATCATAGCGTTGATATTCAGCACTTATATAATGCATGTAAGTATGTCTCTAAATGTTCAATATGAAGCATTTTTTTCTAATGCCTAGGTAAAAAAAGTAGGGCTGAGAAAGATGGGATTAACCAGTTTACCTTAGTGTCACAAACTGGCACTGAATGAAGAGCACAACACATCTTCCCTGATTGTAACCTTTGGCCCAGGTCACCATGTCTATGAATTCAGGGAATCAGCTGTAAATATTTCTTCCTATTGGGCTACAGCTGGTGAACAACTTTACAGAATAGATAGCTGTTCTATAGGTGTGTTGGAAATACATTGCATATTGGTATATTCACAGAAGTCTTCCATCTTTTCCTTATCTGTTACTCTTACAGTTCACGTTCACTTTACCTTTGAGTCTTTTGCCTACATTTTGTTTTAATTCATCTCTGATCAGTTCATAAGCCTGTGTTTTCTTTCATGCAATGTAGAAACAGAGGGAACAGAGTTACCCTCTGGTAGCTGTTACGTGCTGAGGTTGTCTTTAGATGAAGGCTCAGCATGCAGCAAGGGTGAGCATCCAGCTTCAGTCACTCTGAATTATACCCTCGTTCACCTGTGGACCTCATTACCATTGCTGACCATTTAGGCACATCTTCCTCCAGTAACAGACCTGTACCTTTAGCTATTCTGGGACTATCTCATTAGTTTCTACTTCTATGCTGTACCTCAGGCAACAGGAACTTATTCATTCAAAAGCCTCACTCAGGAAGCTTCCTAAAGCAAGATACATGCAGTCTTGTCTTGGGGAGCTGCAACACACTGATTAGGGCAGCTTTTTCATTTCCACTTTGTGTGTTTGTGCTTTTTCATATTAAATCAAAGAAAGTATAAGAACCATAGAACAGTCAAGGTGCATGATTTTTTTTGGCTGCATATTGCAAGACCTAAGTGCTTTTGGCATTTTTTATGTACTTCAATTCTTATAATTTATTCTTACTTTTAGTAAAATGTGAACTGAACACAGTCTGCAGACATTAGCTAGAAAGATGCTAACTTGAGTATTTTTCCTTCACATCCCAGATTATTTAACAGGACTTTGTTATATTAGAGGTATGTTATCTGGATCCCTTGCTACATTTCCTGTTTAATAATGACTGCCTTGTTATTATCTAAATGTGTATTATACAGCTTTGAAAGAAATGACATAATGTACATCATCCAAGGCCATATAGAAATCACAAATTATTACCAAAGCTCCCCCTTTATACTCAATATTAATTACATGTCCTCTAAGTGTCTTACCCTAATTCTAGTTTCCTTTTCCTTCATTTTTTTCGTATTTAACCTGAAATAAATGCTTTCTGCAAACAAAGGTGAAAGGTCCATAAAATAGCAAATAATTTAGGTGGGCAGTTAAATAGAATACAAAATAATTGTATGCTGAAGAATCCTATGGGAATTTTTCACAACCAAGGACTCAACTATATTTCATCTGAGATTTATGATCTCCTTCACAAAACAAATTGTAGTTGAGAAAAATGGAAAATCAAAAGGCTTTATCAAACTCAGGTAAATTATGTAAGCAAAAAATGAGTCTAAGAATACACTGAAATAAAAAAACTGAAGCTGCAAAGTTTTATGTTTTATAGGGTAGCTGCATTTCCCCATCTAAATGCATCAAGAATGTGCATAAGTTACACTAACATAGAGACTTTTTATGGTACTATGGTAATAAAAAATTCTCACGTTTCTGTCTATCATTACATCACAAGAAGGTACAGATTTGAAATTGTGAGTGGAAAGACACTTCCTAATCTTCCATGATGTCTTCTATCATGATGTGTGTTTCTTTCTAGAACAAGCCAGGGATGGCTGTGGTTAAGAACTCAGTTTATCTGAGTAAGTTCCATCTTGCTTAATCCTGGGAAAAGACAATTTCTCCTTTGGTTATGTCTCATCATGTTTTATCTGTGTCTGTCACTGTTTATCTGTGTCTAGCTTATGTGGTTTCCCAAACTCATCTTATAGGTAGGCCTAGAAATATACCTAGTAGGTGACTGTAATATGTCTGACCTGATTAGAATCATAAGTAGGTTGAAGCTGAAGTTACTGAAATAATTGGAATCTACATGTCCATGTTGTCCTTGTAAGGAGCCTTCTCACTTTGTATTAATTTTCTTGTAGGTTTTTTAATGTGGTTTGGTGTTTTGGGTTTCTTTTAGTTTTGGTTTGGTTTCCTTACTCTGCCCTTAAAATGAGTTTTCACTTAAGTTTTTGAGAGTTTTCAGTAGCATATATCTTGCCAAATGTGATAGCTAGCGTATTTTAATGTGTGATAACCAAAGTAAGCCATTTGGAAATGCCAATGCCCCCTAAACATGAAGAAAATATATGAATATATAAAACAAAACTAATGGAAATAGGAGGGGTTTAAAGAATGTTTTGATGCAAAGTGGCAACTGCAATAGTTTCACTAAGAAAGAACCAGAAAGACTTTAAGTAATACCATATTCTCATTTGGCTTCATGTCTCAGCTGTTGTTAAATGGCATAATTTCAGCAAAATCAATGAAGCTGGGCTAATCTACATCCTTTCAGTTGAATGGAAATATACCAGTTCACACCAGCTGGGAGACCAGGCTGCTCCAGCAATGGCTTGTCCTTGGTTTTAGTCATTTACGGTCAGTAGATTTGCTTCATGTTATGATCATCCCAAGAAAGATGTTAATTCATTTATGTAAAGAAGGCCAGAACTGGTTATATTGAGAGATATATGGAAGTGCTTTGTGGCAGATACCTTTTACAAAAGGATTTACATGCATAATTGAAAAGTAGTGACATTAGCATGATGAAAATATCTTGAGGTAAACAACACATAGAAAAACTGGAGTAATATGAAATGACAGTGAAAATATGGATGAAAGAGGCCAACTGAGTATCTGCCAAAAAGCACTGATAATTCATTTTACAGTTTTAGGATTTCTGGGAAGCAAATGCTGTTCAGTAGATATGCTCACAGATCACAATTCCTCTTCAGTAAAGACAATATAGGGAAAATGTCATAAGATACCATACTGATGCATTGTCTTTCAGCATGAACTTTCATTTTTGTTTATTTATAACAAATTCTTTGTGTTGTAGAAAATCCTATCGTTTGACAGGGTCATTAGATTTAATTGATTAGGACTTGCACATGCCTATTTAGTATTTCAGCTGTTCTGGTACATTGGAGCCTACAAACGGATTGTTTTTTCAACAGCACTGGGAATCCAATCTATCTCCTGGCTTGGCAAGGCCTTTCAATGCAGCTCTCAGCAGGCAAAGTCACTGGGCTTGTTTTCATAAAAGTTGCTCCTATTATTGGGCCTTAGACCTCCCCTAGGGAAGTATTCACAGCATAATTAGTTACTGAAACAAGAAGTCTTTTCAATTGCTTTCAGAACAACTTCACGCTGGTGATTGATAGGAATATGAGAATTTGGGGAAAGCTGGCAATTGCAAATGCTTTTAATTAGGGGGAAAAAATCCCAGAGAAGGCTTTGAGCCATGTCTTAACTTACTTTACTGTAAAACATGTCGTACATTTGTTTCGTATATTTTTTTCATTTGATTTAGACTAGATATATATTTAAATGAGGTACATATTCAAAACAAATTTAAAAAATAAATAATTTCTCTCTAGCTTCCAGGCCTTTGTGGCCTCATTTTAAGCTGTAATTTTTAATTTTAATGTAGAGAAAAGCACAGTTTTCTGATTTCTGCTGATCCTTGTTCACATTCAAACATTCTCAAACACATATCTCTGAAAACAAACACTAGTTTGTACATATACACCTACTCTCTCTTTACAAATAGGGTTGATTATACAACAAATGAAACATTTTAATTGGAATACTACCCTTCTAATTATTTGATAATTAGGTATAAAATTTGAACCTTTGAATTGTATGCCAAGGATAATATTATGTTAAATGCAAAGTATTATTCTGCTAGTCCTGATTGTACATTGGAGAAAGGCTTGGTTGAAATGCATTTTCTACTTTTTATATTGGTTTACTTGATTGCTAGGAGTTACAAAAATGTAACTCCTACATCTCTTCTTGAGAGACAGAACACCCAAGGCTTCTTATAAATGAAACAATAGGACTTCAAGGGTAGTGAAATATTTAGTTACTGTTTATTGTGAGACTACTGTTTATTGTTACAGATTTTGAAGAAAGGTTATTTGTTTTATAGCAACAAGCACCCTAGAGCTAACAGTGTTGCTTCTCTTCTCTTCCTTTTTTTTCTTTAGTTTTTTTTTCCTTTTGAAATAACTGGCAAATATTAGCAGAGAATATGTGCACAGAAATTCCAGAAAATCTGAGCAAGTCATCTAAACAGAGATGGATTTTGGTATGAACTGCTGGACTTTGTCCTTCTGTTGTAAAGTCATTCTAGGACTCAGAATTGGGCCTTCATCACCATCCTGTTTGCTCAGACAAGCATGGACCCTGATGAAAGAGCAGGAATGTACACTCCAGGCACCATCTTCCATGCATGCTTTGGGAAAACGACACAAGAGAAGTCCTGGAGCCTGGCCACCTGCCCTGGCCATTGGGTGAGGCACCCACAGCTGCTCACAACTTGTGTACATGACACTTTTTCTCCTCCGTAAGCCAGACAATGAGAAAAGAAGTTAGAGTGTTGCCACTCTAGGTAAACCCTTTTCGTTCTAACTGCTTCCTAACGCAGTGATGCATTTCACTTAGTAGTTCTTTCTAATACACTTACTCAGACATGGAGTGTTTCTGCTCATAAAGGGTTTAACTGGCTTCTGGGGGAGAATGATCACAATAGAAAGCGCTGTAAGTGGTATACACATGTCTTCAGTTTTCTGTAGCTAAGTCTGTCTCCATTTTTGTACATCAGAACAGCCTTTAAATATGAAAAATTATAAAATACCCAAAATACACTGTGACAAAAAGCATTTATATTGTGATCTGTGACTACATCCTAGAGCATTAGACGTGGTTTTTTTAAATATTATTTGGCTTAAAAAAGAGCTTTTGCATCTGATTTTTGATTTCCATTTCATAGGGTTCTTGTATGCAGGAATACATACAGAAAGATTTCTGCTTCTGAAGCTGAGCTTTACTCCCTGCCATAGCATCCTGGCTGTCCATAGGATAGACCAGGTGGTGTAAGGAGCCTTTGGCAGGACCAAAGGGCCTGTGAAGCCCTTAGGACTCTATCCCTGTCTTTAATCATTCTTCTGTTAATAAATATCAAAGATACAGGTCAAGGTTTGCTTCTTGCCTTGTGTTTGATCACATCAAACCAAATTCAATTAATTATGACCTGAGAAACTGTTTTGGGGTACCAGACCTCAGGACAGAATTTTGCTGAAGCTGTACCTAAACCTCCTTCTCTTTTGTGAAATATGCCAAGCTAACATTTGGCCGAGAGGCCAGTACAAAGCAGTTTTTTGCAGCTGATCTCGATGCAATAGCAGAAATTGGCTGAATCCCACATTAATGTGGTTTCCCACTTTGAACCACATCAAAGGAAAATGCTAATTCCCTGAGAGAAGGCAGGATGTTTAGGTGCTTTGCTGGTGCTGTTTTCAAATCAGGTAATTTAATGAAACTAGACAGAAGGAAAATTGGTTTATGATTGTATCTTTGGAAAGGGATAAATAAAAGGCTTTGCACCAAAATATCTTCCCTGAAGATGCAACACTGTATCTGAATATCACAAACCAGCAGACTGAAATTTGAAATTGAATCTGTTTGCACTGAAAATAAATACAGTATTTTCCTTCCCTAGTAGGAAGAAGTAATTATTGTAATATGCACCATAGCTGCGTAAATTAAGCTTCTAACTTAGACAAGAAAAAAAAAGAGGGAGAGGAGAGGAGAGGCGAGGCTCAAAATGCTTACAAATGTATACTTTCTGCATATACCTAGACGGAAATTTAAAAAAAAAATAAAAACTCCCAGCTCTTTTCTGGGAGTTTTAAATTGACTCGATATGTACTTACTAGAAACCAGACTAATGTAACTCCACCAGAACAATAAAAGAGAACCTATAAAAAAGTCCCTAAGCTGTCACCTGCTGAAAAGGAATGGGCCAAGTGTGTGGAGCAGCATCCATAGGTGGGGATTCCTGACTGATCAGTCTCTGCTTCCAGGGCCCTCCAGGAGGTGCCTTGCCAGCTGACCAGATAATCAGAGTGGCAGGTGACAGCCCACTAGGGCTCCAGATCTTTATCTGCTGCCTGCTGCTCAGCAAAACTTGATGAACCCGAGGTAATTTATTTTAAGCAAAGTATTTAGTGTTTCACAATTTTGCATTTTCAATGAAACTTAATTTTTGCTATGAAAATTTCAACTGGCTGTTCTGCAGAACTTTTTCAGTGTGAAGGCATTATACTATCTAACATTATTCAGTGTGATTTAAAGTTGCAGGACTTTTTTTGTGTTTTGTTCTGTTGTTTGGCTGGTTTTGTGGTTTTTGGGTTTAGTTTTTCTTTAAATCTGCATATTTTTACCATATCTATCACTTTAATTGCTAATTGCCTATATTGGCTAACACGCACTAGAAAATGCTTTGATTTAATATAAATAACCACTGAGGACTCTACAATCCATCCTTCTACAAGCACACTTTCCTATTATAAACTTAATTTTTTTCCTACAATTCAAAGTAAAATAATTGTACTGTCACAAAAGAAAATACACATTCTTGGAAGTTTCTGCAGACATATTTTACAGTTACCAAAAAAGAGATTATCTCTACTTCTGTACATTGAAACAAAATATGTTGGAAATTTTTGAAACTCTTAGTAGTAGACTAATGAGGCAGTGTTTTGTAACCTGAATAGAACACTGACAAATGGAGTAAGACAACCATTTCTGGAAGAGACAAACCTTTCATTTTATATGAAATATCAGTGATAACTCCATAAACTAAGTGAAGTTATTGTTTCTGTCTGAATAAAAAGCATGCTGTACCTCTCAAAGATTTAAATTTGGTAAAACTCAACAATGTGGCTCCATTTCTTGATTTTGCCATGATGATTTTCACAGATAAACACCTACAATTTCTGTTGCAAACATTTTGGGTGGTGCTTTGTTACACTTTCCCTGCAGCAGTCAATAAAAATGAACACAGATCCAGCAGTGCAGATCTTGACTTCTTAGCTCCAGCCGCCAATGGAGAGGATATGGGATCTAACACGTTGGACATGTGGACCAGATGACACTTGTTCCTTCTGATGCAGAGCAAGGGCACTGACCTCTGTCAGAAAGGCAAGACAGAATTTCAGGATTCATAACATCTTAAACTGCTGCAATAAAATTTGACAGTGTTTTTCTCTCACAGCTGGAAGCTTATTTTGACTTTTGCAGTAGTTTGGATGTACAACAATGCCAACATATTGAACCTAGAGCTTCCTGCCCAATCACTGGCACACTGGAATGATCACAGGGACACACCTTTTCTCATCATCCTGGGACTAAAGAATTAACTTTTTGTTTTACTGAAAGAACTTACAAATTTGTAAAAATTAATACTCTGAGCAGAAAAATACACAAATCATATAAATTTGGTTTTATTCTGTTTTTAAAATGAACCATCAATGAAGTTTTGAAAAGTCTGTGTGCCTCTGGATCAGCAGGTTCCATCCACAAACTTTGCTCATCTCTCTTTGTGATGATTTCTCATCAACTCTCTTTGAGGACAAATGGTTTGAGTGAGCTTCTTGTTTCAGAACTAGGTGTTCTCAGATAATTTCTCTGAATTTATTATTTCTTATCATAGAATCATGGAATCTCAGAATTGTTAGTATTGGAAGGGACCTCTGGAGATCATCTAGTCTAATCTCCATGCCACAACAGCGTCACCTAGAGCAGGTTTCACAAGAACAGGTGGATTTTGAATGTCTGCAGAGAGGGAGAATCCATGACATCTCTGGGCAGCCTGTTCCAGTGCTCTGCCACCCTCAGTATAAAGAAGTTCTTATGCTGAGGTGAAACTTCTTTTTTTTGAGTTTGTGCCCATTGCTACTTGTCCTATCACTGGGCACCACTGAAAAGAGTCTGGCAGCATTCTCTTGGCACCCACCTTGGAGATATTTATATGCATTACTTAGATCCCCTCTCAGCCTTCTCTTCCTAGACTAAACAGGCCCAACTCCCTCATATCAGGAGAGATTCTTCAGACCCCTAATCATCTTTTTGGGCCTCCATTGGACCCTCTCCAGTAGCTCCTTGTCTTTCTTGAACTGTGGAGATCTGAATACAACACAGTACTCCAGATGTGGCCTCACTAGTGCCATGCAGAGAGTGAGAATCACCTCTTCCCAGTGCAGGGACCCTATGCTTGCCTTTGTTGAACACCTTTAGGTTTCTCTCTGCTCAACTCTCCAACCTATAAACATCCTACTGAATGGCAGCACCACCTTCAGATGTATCAGCCACTCCCTCCAGTTTTGTAGCATCAGCAAAATTTCTGAGGGCACATTCTATCCCTTAGACCAGGTTGTTGAAAAAAAAAGTTGAATAAGGCTGGACCCAGTACTGATCCCTGGGGAATGCCACTGACTAAAAACCTCTGACTGGATTCTACTCTGCTGATCATGATCCCCTGAGCTCTGCCATTCAGCCAGTTCTTAATCCACCTCATTGCCCTTCCATGTAACCCACATTTCTGAGTTTACCTCTGAGGATGTTATGGGAGACAGTGTGAAAAGCAGAATCCAGTCCCTCAGTTTAAAGCTTGTCTGACTAAAGTGGCCAGCCTGCTGCCAAAGATTCTCTTGCCCTTTTCAGACGGGTGGATCCCATCCCCATTCTAAGAGGCTGCAATCATTAAAGTACAACCCATTGTCATAAAAGCTAAAACCTTGATGGCACCAGCAATGAAGCCCGATATTGATCTGCACTGTGCATCTGCTTCTGACTCTCCCTGTTTCTCTAACCAGTAGAATGGCTAAGATGACTTGAGCAGTGATGTCTTCCACCTGCCTCACCAGAGCTTCCTAGTCTTCCTTGATCCCGCCCATTTTTTGGCTTGCGGTGTCATTTGTACCTACATGAAAAAGTAGTAGCGGTAATATTCTGTGCTCTCCACAAGCTGGGGCACCCTCTCGGAACACGACGGATCTTAACTCCCAGTGGGCAGCGTACTGCTCATGGCTCTCCCTCAGGCCAGCAAAAGGGTACCTCAGCACCCCTTAATAGAGGGTCATCCACTATGAGCCCTCGATGTTTCCTTTCACGACAACCACTGTGTGAGTGCAGGTTCTCCTTGTTGGCATTGTTCACAGACGGCTAAAGCCCAAAATTACAAATTAATTATTTTTCTGCTCAAATGTATTTTATCACCTAGGTACCACATGGGTAAGAATGTGGTTTAATTTCCATCTGGAAGAAAAAAGATAATTTCCTAATCGCCTTTATTGCAGTTATTAAATAAATCCATGTAAATACCTTCTTGTTCTGCCCCTTGGAATACCACTGACCTAGAATACTTATTCTATTCTTTACTGAATACATTACCCAAAAGATTCTTGGAGAACTCAAAAACAATTTTAGTAAGCATGACTGCAATGCCATTGGTTTAAACCAGTTATTTTTTCACCCACCTTTGTGATGTTAGGCAACAATTAAAACAAAATATTTTGATTTTCTGGCAAATATAATCATGTATATATCTGTACTTCTTGGGACTGCTAACTAAATGAAAGTTCAGTCTCCAAAAATTCTGTCTTGTGAAATATAGTCCATTATTTAAAGTTCCACTGAACAGAAGAGCAATGTAGATTGATTTTTTTCCTCGTCCTTCTCCCACAAGGTTTTAAGGTCACACATAGTTCAGTGATCCTGACAACAGTCTTTCTTTAGGAGGATCAACATGGGAGTCAAGCTCTTCAGCTTTATCAGATTTCCTGTATTATGTTTAAAGCCATAGAAAATTTCATAATTCCTTTTTTTATTAGAATGAAGTCATGCATATATCCTAGCCTGGCTGAAGCACTTGGATCCTCATTAAATATTCTTCTGTCTGGATTATTTTCCCTCTATTATTTTATTACCTTTGTTCCTTTTATCTTCATTTGCATCCACCTTGTGCAGAACTTTTTATGGAGAGCTGCATGTCACTGAATGCTTCATTTCAAAGTTTTCTGGCTTGATTTGAACTTTTCATTTAAATAAATTTCTGTTGATATATTTACCCAGTGTGTGCTTAATATACATGTAGCTCTTATACACATGACCTGGGAAGTACAGTTCTCTGGTACACCTTACAAACTCAGTCGCAAATATGTGCAAAAATGCTTTCAGTACCAAGGCTAATTTCTCTTAGCACATTTGAGGTCATTCATGCCAGTGAAAAATCACGTGGTTCAGTTCCAGATAACATCATGTCCTTCGTGAAGTGTAGCTACACTGACATCTGAATGTTCTACCAGGCGGACCCATCCGCTTTATTTTGCCCAAATGTGGAATGCCCATTGAAGACACCTCTAAGGTTCAGTTTCAAAGGATAAAGAAAGAAATCTTTGACAATTAATTACTTTAAAAATACCATATCAAATAATAAAAATCACACAAATCCTAGAAATACCTTTTTTTTTGGTTATTTTTATGTTTTCTTGGGGTTTTTTAGATAAGACAGTTGAAGAAAACCTTATTTTGAGGCATTCTAGTTCTAGAAAACTTCCAAATATGAATTCTCTGCTACTGAAACCAATGGAGTTTAGCATTCACTTGGGTGAAAGGAGAATAAAGCATATTTATATATACATATAATACACATACATTCGCCCTTTAAAACTGAATCTTCACTGATCTAAAATTCTAATATAATGAAGGACTTAAATGAATACGTATCAGTGATCTGGTAGCTTCCTCTCTGCCTTAAAGACTGATGAAATTCATTATGCTGAAAACCAGGTTAGAAGTTCAAAGTATCAACTTCACCTTGAGGCTTTCACAAGAATTATAATTCTGCGACTGCCCGACAGAAAAGGACCTGGGGGTGCTGTTTGACAGCAGCTGACCATGAGCCAGGTGTGCCCAGAGGGCCAGGAAGGCCAATGGCACCTGGCCTGGATCAGCAGTAGTGTGGCAGCAGGACCAGGGCAGGGATTGTCCCCCTGTGCTCGGCACTGGTGAGGCCACACTCAAATCCTGTGTTCAGTTCTGGGCCCCTCACTACAAAGAAGGCCTTGAGGGGCTGGAGTGTGTCCAGAGAAGGGCAGCAGAGCTGGGGAAGGGTCTGGAGCACAAGTCTGATGAGGAGCATCTGAGGGAGCTGGGGGTGTTTGGCCTGGGGAAAAGGAGACTGAAGGGAGACCTTATCACTCTCTACAACTGCCTGAAAGGAGGGTGTAGCCAGGCAGGGGTTGGTCTCTTCTCCCAGATAATAAGAAATGGTTTTGAGTTGCACCAGGGGAGGTATAGTTCAGATATTAGGAAAAAATTCTTCACCGAATGGGTTGTAAAGCATCAGAATAGGCTGCTCAGGGAAGTGGTAGAGTCACCACCCCTGGAGGTATTTAAAGGACTTGGCAGAGCTGGGTTAATAGTTGGAGTCAATTATCTTAGAGGTCTTTTCCAACCTAAACCATTCTATTCTAATTGCACTTAGTCATAAGCAGATGTGGCCTACAAATGATGGACCCACTTTATCCTTCATAGCATTGTTTTTCAGGCTGGCAGGAGCTTTCCCGTTGAAAGCTCTTTTCCACTTTTAGCTTTCATAAACTGTTATCGATAAGTAAAACTTTGTGAAAGGAACACCTTGTAAAATCATGGCTCGGGCCTGTTACTTTGGCTAAGTAGAAGAGGACTGTGGGAGACTGTCTCAGCTGGAATAGGGGTGGAGAGACGTGCTGCATGACTGCCACGTGCTCACATCATGGTGTAGGGTGGTTGGTTGAATTATGTTTGTTGTGCCTTAAAACTGTGTAAACAGATAACCAGCTAACTGCTTAAAAAGGCCGGGTTTTTGCAATAAAGCAGCTCTCCTTTGCACCTGCCTGGGTACTCTGCATCACTCCATATCGCCACAATAAACCCTAAATGTTTTAATTTTTTGCAAGCTTAACAATGAGGATATATTTTTAGAACAACAACTCCAAATTTGGTTACGATTCCTATTGCAATATGTAAAAAAATCTGCAAATTATGCCAAAGCACCTCTCTGAAAAATTTCAAATAATTTGGAAACCACAGTGACTTTCCTTTACTGTGAAGAAAAGAGAATGGAAACTTTGGCTTTAATCCAGCAGAGAAGGGGTGCTTTGGATTTGTTTTTCCACATTGGCTGAAATAGAATTAAAGGTAAAAATGATTGCTTGCAAATTTTAAACAACTTGAAAATATTTCAGATTTTAATTGAATAGGACTTTTTTATCCTTAAAAAATAAAGAAGTCCTCAAAAACAGAAGCTTGAAAAAAATAATATTTTTTCTGATCATCTTATGGGGTATAAAACCCAATGTTTTCCTTTCCATTACTATAACTAACGTTACCATAATCCTTGTAACAAATGCCAGAAGTCAATAATACAGGTAATCATCTGAGGTCAGTTTTCCAGCAGATATGCCCTAACCTTACTTGTATATGTTTTCGTTCAGAAAATATTTTACTGATGTTTTTTATTCCCTATCTTCATTGCAGTGTAATTAAGGATGTCCTAATCAGAACTGGAGCTATTTGATGCTACAGCAATAATAATTATCTAGCTAATAATAGCTCTAAAGTACATGGAATATTTTTCAGAGTTAAAAAGGGGTATCAATAACATCTGTAAAACCATACATGTATGCCAAAGTAATGCCTATGAAAACCTATTAATTTCATATCATTTAAAGTTTATAAAATGCTCTCATTAAATTAAGATGAGGTTTTCATAGACTAGATCAACAAATGAAATAATCAATATGAGTGATAAAAGTCGTCTTCTTTTTTTTGAGCATTTCACTGTTTAATCTATATCAATTTTCTTCGAGTCTTTTCTTATATTTGTAGAAAATACTTTTATTTATTAAAAAGACAAATTAAAACATAAAGTTTTATTGTATGGTCGTCAAACCTACCTTCAAACCTCACAGAGCATAGTAACACAATGGTGCCTCAATCCAATTCAGTGAAGCACTTGTATCTCTCTTGGTTACACGTGGATGTGTTTTTGAGAAACCTGGTCTAGGTGTCCTGGCCATGACAGAAAGGTTAGAAGTAGGTGATCTTTAAGGTGCTTTCCAACCCAAACCATTCTATGAATATATGATTTTATGCTTCTATAAAAATGTGCCCTCAAGCCATGTGAAATTCTGTAATCAACCATTCCAAATTTGTATTCAGTCTTAAATGTAATCACAACTGGAGTTAAGCAAGCCAAAATCGAGATATTATATTTTAAAAATCCATTTGCCTTTCTGCTTTGCTGCTATGTGACAAAATTTCATGATAGTCTTTAAACTATTGAGAGTATCAAATACCACAATTTTTAAGGAGTGAGACCTTAAAGTAGACTGAATCTGGAACTGTTTCTGAAGAATAATGACTCAGATGGTAAGAAACTGGCCCAGAGCTGTGGGCCAGCTGAAGTCCATAATTTGCTTTGTAATCCATTTTCCCCAATTTTCCAGCCTGGGAGATTACTGGAGGATGACACCTAGTAGAGGAAATCAGGATGGACATTTGGTGGGGCAGGGACAAAACCAAGCATTTAAGTCATGCCCTGAGTGTCACCCGTTCAGAGTCTCCAACATTCCCCAGTATAGATAAAGCCATGAGTAGTACTAGACATAGAGTAATGTACAGAGAGGAAATATAGAAAAATCAATTCTTTGAATTGGTGAAAATTCAATATTTGTGAAAATAAATTTTCACAATATTAAAAATTTATGGAATCTAAAGAAAATTAGAAAACATACAACATGGAGCTTTTCCTTAATTAACAAAAAAAAAAAAAAACCACCAACAAACAAATTCAAGCCCAACCAAACAAAACCAGAACAAAACAACCAAGAAAAAGAAAAAAAAGGTGCTAGAATTCCATGTTATCTTCAACACTGACACTTCCGGTTATTACTCTGCTGAACAAGATGCAGCAAAACACTGCTTTGTCTTAAGGTGGTGGTGCAGAAGCAAAATAAACTTCACCTTGGTTTCCCCTCTGATGCACTTCACTTCTTGTGGACAAAGCAGAAGTGCCTTGTCCTTGAGCACAAGTATGGCCAGGTTGCTGCCTGTTTGGACAGATGTACATCACACCATATTGTGCTATAGATATGCCTTCAGGCTACAGTCTACAAGTTCTGAAATGTCAGGCTTAAAGAACAAAACTTTTTTAAAATTTATTATTTATTCATAACTTAAGCCAATGCTCTCTTCTTTTAGTTTTCCTTGATGTTCAGAGAAGATAGTAATATTTAACCTGGAATTCTGAAAAAAAATTCATAAGGAAATTGCATGTTTTTAAAATGAAAGGATCAAAATGCAAGCTTGTGTAAGAACTATATAAGATTGTGATACCAGTGCTTATATGGGGGCAGCTTGTACAAACAGAAAACAAACTAGTGTGATATTTCAACAATACAAATTGCCTTGAATAAAAAAACCGATTTGATATAACAGATGTTTACTGATACAACTATAATTTTCTTCTCCATGAAAGGCTCGTGTATTACACCTGAGCATTCACATAAAGAAAACTATAGTTCAGTTCACCAATAAATTTCCTCAGTATTACGACTCTCAGGTCAGGTTCATTACTAGAAAAAGAAACATTTTGTTCGTAATAGAATATTCCACAAATCACCATATCCACCCCACATGCAATATAAATCTAGTTAATATTTCTGTTTGACCTCTGTTGCTTTGGGAAGAATATTTTGTCTTGGCAATGCACTGCACACAAAGGGCCATTTTACCTTTACCTTCTTTTTTTCCCTAGAACAGAAAATTTAGGACTCATCTCATGCCCTGAAATATTTATGAATTGTGTTTGTTTAGTGCTCGCACTTTCAGTCAAGATCAGGGTGTCCTTTGATTACTGATCAGACTGAGCTATTGTGAATGGGGTTAGTGCCAGATTTTCAGAACAGAGTCAGGAGAATGTTTATGCATTGAAGCCTTTCTCACCTGATATGGCAATAGATGTGGCTTGCCAGATGTTTGTGCTTCTGTGTCACTTATTAACTTGTTGATTCAATTGCTAAAACTTGCTAGGCAGAATGCTATTCATCAATAGAACAAATTTGCCTCAAGAAGGATCTTGAGGAATCTCTTGTAATCTGTTTCCTCGCAAAAAAAAATCAAGTAAGCTTTTGAGTGGATTCAGTGAGACTCATTTCTAGGATTTTGTGGGCTTGGTCTAGGGTTCACAGTCTGCAGACTGCTGACATACCATGATAAGATATGAGAGTATTACATTAGAAATCCTAATACCTGCTCTGTCTTTAGGTTTTGCTTGATCAAATAATTAGACAGCATCTGATAACAGTTCTTAAAACTAAAAGAGAAAGTTAAGGTTCCAGCTCTTATACGCAAATGTGTGTTTTCTCCATCCTGGCAAGGGACATATTTTGATTTTGTTTTTCCTGCCTTTAGCCCCTCAAAGCATTGACTTTTAATTTTTTTGAGCTGCATGAGAAAACAACAGTACACAAGTAACTGAACCTTTCTTTTAGGAGTTGGAAAATGTGGGTCTGCAAGCCCTGAACCTGAGGGACAAGCTGAACAGTGATAAGCTTCTGATTTTTCTTATGAATACTCTTGCACTGATGTGTTTTAGGGAGGAGAGACAATTGCCATTAAAGCCAGTTGAGTGAGGTTACCTAAATCTTGCATTACTGTTTAAAAATAAGCATGGCCAACGAGTTGAGGAAGGTGATTCTCCCTCTCTACCCTGCTCTTATGAGACTTTGCCTGGAGTATTGTGTCCAGTTCTGGGATCCACAGCACAAGAACTATTTCACAGGTTGAAAATGTTGCTGTTTCATTTACGAATAGTAGACTTTTGCATTAAAAGGTGATGGATGAATTAATGTATTATCAGCATATTTAGAGTGGATAAGTATACTTTTCTCTGAATCAATTATGTATGTCAAAGTATATTTTTAAAATATTATTTGACTTGCTAATATTTTAAATCACTGTATACCTTATATGTAGAATCTTCTGCTTTTAGAAGCATAAAGAGAGTCCACGGTTCCTTTACTTCTGTGGATCTCACTAAAATATTGGGAACCCCACCACATGGATGATCCCAGCAGAACCCGGTCTGTTGGAGCCTTGTGAGCACATTATGTTCCCCCCTCTCATGAAAAAGGTGCATGAATGTAAGATTACAGTGTGACTGCATATGTTACATGCCAAATGATGTTATGGACAAAAGAAAAAACACAATAAAGATATGGGAGCCAAGACTATTGTTAGTTCAACTGATATTTTAGCATTCTGATAGTCCAAATCAATCCATTAATACAAAAATAGCCTCACTGGCCATACAGCTGAAATTGATACACAGGAAAAAAATTGTTATCTGCCCCTCCTCTCAGGTATTGTCTTCACCCTTCATGGACTCCTCAGGGACCAAAGGTGGACCTTCATTCCTCAAAAAAGACAGAGGTTCCTCAAAAGGATGCAGGTGTTCCAGAGGAGTCTTCAACATCCATAGGGAGGTCTCTGACAGGTGGCATATGTGTTCTTGGGGGTGTTCCCTCTCTTCCTCAGTCCAGAGTCCTCTTGGGTTTAGTTTGAAATACTTTCTTCTCACAGCCTACCTTCTTCTCAGTGGCTCCAGCTAAAGATGAAAGGTTTCAGGGTTGCCCCCCCGCATCTGCTAACACAGTCTGTCACACAGTGATGAGCAGAGTTCTTGAGAACCTTCTCGCAGTTGTAGAGCTTAAACTAACCCAGGCTGGGCAATGATCAGCTGGCCATTAATCACTGTCTAGAAGAAGTGAAAACCAGCTCAGGTGTTGGCAAGTTCAGCCAGGTCCTGAGACCCTGCACTGTCAGGTCCATCCAAAGCCTGTGGCCTTTTCCTAGCAGTAGCAAAGATGTGTTTATTGGGCTGCAGCTACTATTGTTTATTGTAGCAAATATTTATTTTTACATAACTGAATTTTCAGTTATAAAACATTAGATTGTGAGTAGATATTTGAATAAATTGAAAAATGCACACCTACAGGTTCTTCTTAATCTAAACCACCATTTTGATGTTTATGTAATAAAGTAAGATATGCTGAGAAATCTGATCTTTTTATATTTTCTCATTGTTAAAATAGTCATGATATAACTTATTTATGCTCCTAGAAAATGGATAAAAGTTATTGCAGACTTCAGCACTGGAAAATCTTTACAGAGATGCAAAAAGTTAATAGTTTTAGATAAAGCAGAAACTTTTTGAAGATATGAACAGTGTGGTTGGCATAAATTTGACTTTATACTTGCATGGAATATTTTGTTGGAGATTTACAAGCTAAGTATATTTTTAATACGTTTTAGCTTTTTATTAACATAGCTATGTTTGTGCTTCTTACACAGTTAGAGGCTTGTACAAGTACAGTGAACTCAAAGATTAAACTAAAGTATGATTCATTGTCTTTGTAGTCACAAAAAAGACCCCTATAAGATTTTGAAAAAACCTTAAAATTCTGTGTAGGCAGGTTCATTTACTTAAAAATGTTTGCCTTTTAAAAATTTGCATAGTTGCCACATTTGTTGGCATTGAATTCAATGAAAACCAAGGAGAGTGTCAGAAAAGACATTACTAGCTCTAGATATATACACTTCATAACAGTTTTTAAAAAGGCAAAACTTGTTCCAGTTTCAACAATTTGCAAATCTTAAATGGAATCCTAAAATGCATAAGTATTTAGAGGTTCATTTTCTCAATGAAACAAACTAATAAAACATTAAAACTTCATAGCATATAAACAGCTCCAAGATTGTATATTTTGTTGAAAATTCTTATGCCATGGTGTTTAAATGTTAAATTTTTTCTATTTTCTTTTAAAATATACAAGAGAACATTTCAAGTACATATATGGACTTACACATGCACAAAATTCTAGAGATAAATTAAACTGAAATGTTGGTAAGGAATGGAAATGCACTACTTTAATTATTTTTATTACTGTAAACCATTAAACTGGAGCCTTGAAATAATACATTTTGATTACCAAGACTGTGACCTAATATTTAATAAACTGATTAACAGAAGAAGGAATCTAGACCAGTTTCAGCTGGCTGGCCAGTGTAAAGTGGATCCATACACAATGTAGCCGCTATGGTACAATGTGATATAACATGGTCAGACATAAACTCAGATGGAAAAGAATCAATAAATATTAGGATTCCTTAATTCATTTTAGTTAATATATGCTTAAGTATTTCTGTAATTCTTACTCTCTTCTTATTACTTGGACTCGAAGTAGGCAAAATACGTTAGTTATAAATCCGATCGGAGATGTGAGAACATCTATCTTGGCAAGTGGATTAACAAATCAGACTTCAGAGTGTAAAAATCTGGGTTAAAGCAGAATACTTTAATGACTTAAGGGAAAGTAAACTTTGTAAGTTATAATAAAACATCATATGATATCTATTACATAAACCAAAAGACAGTTGCATCATATCTGAATTGAATGGAGCACCATTATTAATCACTCAATACTTTTCACAATCAGGTTATATGATTTATGGAAACCATCAAACAATGTATAAATGAGTAACAAAGTTATAATTCATGTTCATAACTTAGAAATTAGTTAAATGATTTCTAGAGATACATGATTTATAAACCTAACATATAATTTAGTGCAGGTGTCAGTCCACTGTTAAGAAAATCTGAGATACAATTTTTTGTTCTTAAGATCAGCTTTTAAAGTACTTTTTAAAATAACAAGAAGTACATCATATGTAACAGCAGTATTAATACTGCTCCCATCATAGATTGTGGAAACTGTGTGCAAAACTCTCACCTACATAAACAATTCCTACTCCTGTGAGAAAAAGCAAATTCGGTAATGTGGATGAAGGAATACACCATACTGGGCTATATCAACCAGGATTGAGGGAAGGGATTATTTCCCTTTACTCAGTGCTTCCTGTGTCTGGAACTGAACTTGAGTGAGTTCAATGGAGAGGAACCCTCAACCAAGATGGTCAGGAATTGGAGAACGTGCACTGTGAGGAGGGGCTAAGTGAGCGTGACTGGCACACACTGGAGAGGAGAGAACTTCTGCGGGCAGGGGTGGGGGTGCTAAGAGACACCTGCTACAGCCAAGAGGGGATTATCAAGGATACTGAGGTAGACTTTGTGTTGAAGTACTCGGGGGAAAACAAGAGAAAATTAGTCACAAATAGAAACAGAGAAACTTCTGACAAGATGTAAGGGGGAATAAAACCCAGTACTATAAGAATATCTTGGTATTAACACAGGTTTCTTAAAGAGGTTATGGAATCTTCACCCTTGGAAATTTTCATCAATCAAAGCCCTGAGCATCTTGGAGCTAATTCAGAGACGTCTCTGCTTTAAGCATGGGACTGGATTAGAGAAATGCCAAGGGCCCTTAAAAACTTCAGTGTGTATCTGACCTATGATTCTGTGTTCTTCCCCTGTTTTGAAATGTTTCAGTATTCGCTATTTTTATTTTCCTGCGGCAGGATAGAAATTAAAGTGTTTTTCTAGAGAGGAAAATAAACCAATAGTTGGGTACCATACTGTCTCCAGGCTCTTTGGTGACCAAAGGTCTTGGGAATTTTTATGCTTGGGTTGAAAGAAGGATTAGAGTTAAAAAAGGCACTGATATTTTAGTAAAGTTATGTAAATATAACAGTTTGATATTTGAAAAGCAAGCAGTGAAAAATGTAAAAATTCTTTAGTCCAAACTAAAAGAATGAGAGTACAGTAACATATATATTCTTCACTGCAACACTAGAGGTTAATCAGGTTTAAGTGACTAGAGATTAGGGAGAGTAGACTGGACGAGGCATGGGGCAATAACAAAAATTAATTCTGTAGCTGACAGCTTTGGCTGAAATTGTGTTCAGACAAGTAGAGGCCAGTGAGTTATTATGAGCTTTTGATTCAGCAGAAATCATCACGGAAAGATAAAGAGTTTTGACCTCAGTGTGTAAGCATATGTTAGAGACAGGTCAGAGGGTCTGTACTAATTCTGAGTCTGTGGATCTGCTTTGGGTCCATCAGTTTTGCTTAATTGAGGGTTGATGCAAACAAGGAACATAAGAGTAGATTAAGGGTGTACTTCTGGTTTGTAACTAGCAAACGTTTTTATGATCAGGATATGGATTTAGAGATCAGTTTAGAGTACAAGCCAAGAGGAATATATGATATGGATTTATCAACTTTTGAAGGCTAAATTGAATACTGACACAAACAGAAATAATCCATAAAAATGTCGTTCTGGAGAGGGCAGAATTGCTCTTTATCAGATTTCTAAGATGTTATTAAGAACTGAAGCGAAGTAAATTTGACCTTTGTACCAGACAAATTGACAGAAAATACAACAAACACTGTAACACATAAATACATGGATAAATATGAGGTATTGTGGGTTCAGATGATGCAGTTCTTTTGAAAAAGGTTTGTAACATAGGTTTTTTTTAAGACTCTGAAAGAAGAAAACCTGTCATGGTATAAAGGGAAAAGGGAACTATAAAAAGGAGAGCTACATGGGAATTTTGTTTTTCAAAATCTGAAAGAAAAACAGCTAAAAGAGTAAAATCTCTGCAGACACAATGAAGAGAACTTAAAGACACTGTTCTGGATGTTCTGAAGAATATATACCACCTATCAAACAAAGACTTGAGCAAGTCCAGAAGGAATATGACAAAGGCAAGGGAGGTCATTAGAAGCAAGAAAGCTTTCAGAAGATCTTCTTTCTAACTGAATAAGAAAAATGGAAAAATTAATACACTTCAGTTAGAAAAAATAAGATGAACAACAAAAAATGATGGGAGATGTGCTCAGGTTTATAGCAGTCAGTAATGCCAACATGCAGCTCTCTACATCTAAGGTGTATGGTTAAACTCTGCCTAGATTGTGCCTGAAATCACTGTCTCCTCATTACAATGCCTTCTGAAGTCACATACTTCAGCTAGTAATGGTATATTGGTGTATTGTGGAACATGCTAAAGAGCAAAATACAGTGTGTAATATCTCCCTTAATATATCCCACTCTGTGGGGAGGAGTGGAAAGTGTCTTTTTCATGTTTTGTGTTTCCTTTTTTCAGAAGCCCAGAGGAGGTACCAGGAACTACAAGTTAATAAGTCATATATTTGTTCTGGAAGAACTCAAAGAAATGAATTTTTTTTTAAAGAGCAAAAAATAGAAATCTTACCTATTTGGGAATAAACAGCACAGTGTTTACAAAACCCAAAAATTTTCATCACAATTAATTTGACTTTTTGAAAGAAGTTCTTATATTCTTAAGTCCTTTGTGGATTAATAATCTCTTAAATGTGAAAAGGGGGGAAGTAAGAATTAACAAGTATCTTGCACAAAGGAAGGTCTTTTCATGAATCTGTGATATGAGGAGAGTTTTTTTACATATTGATTTGGAGAATTTTGGAAAGTGAGATAAAAAGTTTGCTGGTGATAGGAAGACATTCTGAAAAATTTAAATCTCAAGAGTAAGATTTGATAATGCAGCATGTCTGAGAGATAAAGTGCCAGTCAGAATTCAAAGTTGATAGATGCAGCAGCAATACAATCTGTTTGCCATTTCACTGTTGGGTGAGAAAATTAAGTATTCAGAAACAGTGACAGGCTTCAAAGAAATTAGGAACTTAGCAAATACATAAAAATGCAATTGCAATCTTTTTCTGAAAACATCATCTCCCTCATTAGAAGAGACAAAAATGGAAAATAGAATTCTGAGAATTATTATGGATTACATAAAGAACATCAGTATGACATAATATTCCTGTATTTTGAATATGATATGCAGTTATAATTATATAATCCGAAGACTATATTTTTAGATTTTGACTAAGGAAGTAGAATAATCAAACAACATGATTTTACATGAAAAAAAACCCACATTTCAGCCTAGAGGAGATGTAATTGAATAGTAGCATGAAAAAAATATTACTAAAAAGGGAAAAGGAAGAAACTTCTAACATTGTAAAGAAAGCTAACACCTAATGAAAGGATGTAGCAGCATATTTAGAACAAACCCCATTTTTCTTTCACAGTATGCTAATTCTGTCTTGAATCTCTCTGCTACTGTTTGTTTTCAACATCAAGGTATAATTAGGCACTTCCATTGATGGTCTGGCAGCAACTTGCAGAAGAGGAAGTTCATAATCAGAAGATAGGAAGGCACAGCAGAAGAAATTACCCTGTTAGTGATCTGGTAACAACCATGAAGAGTGGATTTTAGACTAGACAAAGGTTTGGGCTGGACAAACATTATTTCTTTAGCATAAATCTGTAGTCCAAACTTCTCAGGAAAAAAAAGGTCAAAACAAAGCTCCACAGAACAAGCACAATATTTCATACATGCTAAATGTAGCCATTTAAAAGCTACAGCATAGTTCAACCCATGCATCCAGACTCTTTGAGAAGTAATTTTGGAGAAAAACACCTCTAGGGCAGAAGAAACAGTGTCACTTTATTTACTGTGGGTATGTAAAGTGTAAAGAATTTGACACTCTCCCACATGACATCTTTTTCTCTAAATTGGAGAGACATGGTGTTGAAGAGTGGGCCACTCTGTGGACAAAAAATTACCAGGATGGCCTCACTCAAAAAGTTGTGGTCAATGGCTTGATGTCCAAGTAGAAACCAGTGACAAGTGGCATTCCTCAGGTGTCAGTATTGGGACTGGCACATTGTAAACACCTTTGTTGGCATCGTGAACAGTGGGATCGAGTGTAGCCTCAGCAAGGTTGCCAGTGACACGAAGCTGTGCAGTGCAGTCAACATGCTGGAGGGAAGGGATGCCATCCAGAAGGACCTTGACAGACTGGAGAGGGGGGTCTGTGTGGACCTCATGAAATTCAACAAGGCTAAGTGCAAGGTCCTGCACCTGGGTCAGGGCCATCCCAAGTACAGGTACAGGCCTGGTGGGGAACTGATTGAGGAGGACTTGGGGGTGATGGTGAAAAGCTCAATGTGACTCGTCAGTAAATGCACACAGCCCAGAAAGCCAGTCTCATCCTGGACTGCATCATATGGGTGAACATGAGACAGACCCAGACCGACAGGGTATCTGAGACGTTTATTCAGAGAAACAAGCTAATTGTATACATCTTTTCAAGACCCACTATTTCCTTATATGGTATTTTTCACTAAGCAACCTATCACACATTGCTATGTCAGTAACACACTTTCTTAATATCCTTATACGGGGGTGATCACACGCTGCCTGCCCGTCCGGCAGCTTCCTGCAGCCTCCTCTCCGCAGGGCTCTGCCGTGTGGCATCTCCTCCCCACAAGGTCAGGCGGAGACAAGCCTCTTTGTCCTTTCATGGCGTTCTGCAGGCACATCCTTCAGCCTGCAGTTCAATTCCATCCTGTCTCTTCCCACAGCATCACAACAGGCACAACCTCCAGTTCAAGGGAGTGGATTGCCCCCTCTACTCTGCTCTTGTGAGAACCCTCCTGGAACACTGTGTACAGGTTTGGGGCCTCCAACACAAGAAAGACATTAACTTGTTGGAGCAAGCCCAGAAAACGCCATGAAGATGATCACAGCACTGGAGCACCTCTCCTGTGAGGCGAGAGAGCTGGGGTTGCTCAGCCTGGAGAAGAGAAGGTTCTAGGGAGACCTTATTGCAGCCTCCCAGTACCTAAAGGGGGCTTACCAGAAGGCTGGAGAAGGATTTTTCAGGACATGTAGGGATAGGACAAAGGGGAATGATATTAAGCTGAAGGAGGGTGGGTTTAGACTAGGTATTAGGAAGATATTCTTTACTGTGAGGGTGGTGAGGCAGTGAAACAGATTTCTCAGAGAGGTCATGGGATCCCCATCCTGGAGATGTTCAAGGCCAGGACAGGGCTCTGATTAAGGTGGTCTAGTGGGAGGTTAGACTTAGATGGTCTTTACAGTCTCTTACAACCCAAATCATTCTATGGCCCTATGTACCATGCAAAGGGATTAATTTTATGCTGCTTTTCAATTTTTAAATGTGGTTTGATTAATATTTTTAACATATAGAATATTTCAAGGTCACCTTCTATTTTTTATTGTTTTATTATTTATTTTTTAATTAGGACCCTGACTAAGAGAGTTCAATTATTAATGCTATCCTAACAAAGCCAGCCTGCAAATCCACATTTTCCAAGATTTTATCTAGTAACAGGAGATACTTATTTTCAATGCAAACACAATAAAAGCAAGCAAGATTTTCCAAACCCTGGGATGTGACTAACAACTGCTACAGTGTTCATCAAACAATAGTTGTCCATTGTTCTAAAAAATTGTTTTTAGAGTAAAGAAGTGATTGCTAAACTAAGCTACTTCCAAATGATTCATAGTAATTAATGTTGTTGAGCAGCTGAAGATGTTTCTCCAGTACTTCAGGAATTATTTTTGCATTTTCATTAGACAGTGATTGAACGGAAGACAAAACCTTTTATTAGCTTGAAACCATCATCACTGTCTAGATAATATCTAATTTCACATAAAAAATTCTTTAGTATCCAAATTCTTTTTTGGTTCATTTGGTTTTAGTCTGATTCTGAACACAAAATTCAGGTCCTTCAAAGTTCAGTTATTTCTTTTTATGTTATGTAATTTATCTTATCATAATCATAAAATAAGAAATAACATCATCACTGTTTTACATCTAAACTGTCAGGAAGGAGTGTCTTTTGCTTGTGTAAAGATCCTTATGCAGCTATAATCCTCACACATTCCAGGGAAATATCTGAAATAATCTACAGTTCATTCTATTTTTGAAAGGCTGGTAAAAGATTCAGTCCATCAAAACATATGAATGAATGAATATCTCTTTTCTTTTGTGCAGTCAAACAGTCTCAAACATTAGTGTTTTAAAGGCCAGTTTTGATCGAGGAAGGGATGAACGGCCCTTTTGGAGCCACATTTTAGTATGACGGCATTATATAGTGTATGAACTAGATTATTTGATAGAAATATTTATTTTAAAATTAAAACTTTAAAATTTCCTGTTATTATACTGATGATATTTCTGACATTTTCAACTGTAAGTCCTCAAATTAAATTTATTGTTCAAACCAAAAGTTGCATTCTCTTCTGGATTTGGTTTTGCTGAAGTGTGTTACTGTTATATAACTGGTTTATGTTCCTAAAATGTTCCTAAAATGTGTCCCAGAGTAAAAATGGATTTGAGGTTCTTCTAAATTTTATATTTTTATTCTAATTCAACGAATACCTTATTCAGTTCTTTTAATTATCATTGCTAGTTTACCACTGGATTTATGGATTTATGCTTGGATTTATTTGGAATAGTTTTAGGCATTTTTTCAAAGTGTATGTTAGAAAATGTCATGAATGACCTTCCTTATGTTACCTTACAAAAGACAGAACTGTTGGATTGCTTTCCTTAAGCTGTTGATCCCAGAAACATATGGAGAAATTACACAGTACAAGCTTTATACTTCATCACCTTATCAGCATAATGAAAGAGCGCATTAGGCATTCAACCAGGACTGCAATCCAACAGCTACACCTTCGGTGTGCTGAGTCAGCTTCTGCAGTGCAAGATGGAAGCACAAGATTATAACTTGTATATTAAAATCAGAACGTGCTGCAGGTAGTGGAGAATAAGGAAAATTAAAATGTTCTTAACAGTTTTAAAAAATGTGCTCAACTTCAGAAGAGAAAATTAAAGAGGATGCTAGTGGGTTGTTAGAAAACAATTAACCATGCTGTCACCATTTCAGGTTAAACATATTAAGAAAAACTACTTAAAAAACGGGAACTCATTTGAAGTTTTCTATTTGGATACACAGTCCATATGGAAAAACACAGGAGAGTATGTAAATGAAACAAAACAGGCTGGGGCAGAAAAAGGAAACAGCCATAGTTTTTATCCCTGTATTTAGGAAGTTTGATAGGCTTTTGCTTGGTTTGGTTGCTTGTTAAATCTTAACATTTCCTTGTGTACGCTAGTACTTTTGTGGGTTTTTTTGGATTGGTTTTATCTTTCATTTTTAGATAGCTTTATGTGTGACTCTGTACCTAGGCATAGTTTCAGTGAAGAAAAGTATCTTGGCTATCAAAGTATGGGGCTAACAAACTGGGAGTACATTCTAAGGTTTTTCACCACAGTTGGCTTTGTTTGAATTCAACTGAATAACATCTTAGAAATTTTGGAAGCTAAAATTTTGGACCTGTAATTAATATCTCACTGATTCCCAGTGGAATCTATGAATAGCAGTCTTATACTTTTATTTAGATACTGATTTTACCTTGCATGTGTTTTACAATAAGGTTGTGTATGTTTACGTTAATCAATGAAACAAATTCCCATAATACTTTGCTATTCAGGTTTAGGACTGGCTAAACTTACGACCTGTAGCCTAGCTGATTCTTTGGGGAACTCATTAGCCTGTGTATCTAGAAATGCCTTTTATAGCAAATGGGACTGATTTGTACATCCTGTCATTTTCCATATTCTTCTTTTAAAGTACCACCTGGCAAAGCAGTTACCAGAAAAGACCTATGTGATTGACCATTTTAAGTCACTGGTATTTCTGTTTTCAAAGATTAAGCAGGTGGGAATTATGCAAATCTGTGGGAATTAGTGAACTCTAGGCTTCATAGAGGGTATAAACTTGAGTAGCTAATTGCACATTATGGACTTACTGTATTTTTGCTGTCATATTATAGGGGACAAGAGAGAAGAGGAGCCAAGTAACACATTTATCTACTAGTTAATTAGTGTCTTGATCAATAAATTGGTTGAGCTGAATGTGAATGGTTTCTGGAAACATTACTAAACCAATTATACAAAACAGTCAAGATTTAAATATCTGTTTGCTGTTCAGTTTTCATATTTAGACACTAAATAAAAAAATCAGGAAATTATGCAAAGCCTGAAGGATACCATAACAAATTCAATGATGCTGTATTTCACTTTGTTAATAGTCAGCAAGATCCAGTAAATTCAGTAAGGTTAATGGACTTGAACTTGTGTAGGAAGAAAAGTTGAAAGAAATATTTTAATTTATGATTAAGGAAGTAATAAAATCACAGAAAACTATCAAAAAAAACATGTTCACTTTATTCTACTTCATATGGTAAAACAAATTATCATAATAAATTATGTAAGAAAGAAATTTTGTCTTGCTGAAATTAAAGTGAGGGTTGCCCTCTACCGAGGACAAAAATCTTTTTCCTAAGAAGAGTTAACACTTGTGAACATGTTTATCTACTTTGCAAATCAAAAGTAGATGTGTAAAAACATCTTACTGCTCTTTTGAGAGTCTACTGAGGCTGTTCTCATGGCTAATGAGAAGTCACCCTCTCCTACTCTGAGTGACACCCAAAAGCACAGACTTCTTTTTTTTTCAACTACCTAATTCTAATGAATGTGCAGGGTAGATTGTTTTAGGTTCTACTTTCTAGGTATAATGAGAAAGGACAGAAATTCAATTAAGTTCCCAATTATGTACCCTGTCTTTTTTTGTTGTTTTTCATTAAAATTACTATTTTAGGACATACTATTATACAAATACTAGTGCTATTGCTACTATTATCACCACTACAATTACTAAACAAAAAAGATAATAAGCCTAAATTTAAGAAAACTCGAAACTGTAAAGAAGAGAACACATAGACCACTGTATAGTCTCTCAAAAAATATTCTCTATCTTTTGATCACTGGCTTTTTTAATTACCTTAAGACATCAGACTCCCATTGGGAAACTGAGTGTTAGACATGTTAATTGTGTCTACTAGCTTTTTCAAGATTAAAAAGCCCAGAGACACCATGAGTGTTTTCACTCCTCACCTTGCTTAGGAGGAGAAGAGGCAGATTTTACAACACACTGATGTTGCTGCAGCCATAATTCATATAAAATATATATAATACAAAAAATACTCAGTCTCAAAATCAGCACTGAAAACTGTTACTGATGATGCAGAATGTTACATATCCAAGAACAACGCACATGCCCAGCTGAGACTTACGTGGCTGATAAATAGGACTGTGCCTGTACCTGGGCCCATGGTACAGGCTGAGGAGCTGAAAAGTGGGGAAAATTACTGTGTGCAGCATGTCCTGTTAGAGGCACTTTGGAGCCTGGGGGCCACAGCCTGCACGTGTTATGGGGGATGCTAGGAACGTGACTCACCAGCACCTGTATCAGTCTGCTCTGAAAGCCCACTCAGTCACATGTAAATCAAAATGCTTTGACACCCTTGAAACCAGTCCGGCTTTAAAGAAAAATTTTATGGATTTAAATTCATTTGCCAATATGTATTATGTTGAAGTTCTGGAGACTAGACAAGGTCTGTGCTTCCCACTGAACTGGCAGTTATTTCCCTTTCTCTTCTGCTCAGTCATGAATGGTTGATTATTTAAAGTAAAAAAACATAGGCTAGAGAATTGCACTATCAATATTTGCAATCATTTGAAAAATGTCATTTAACATTCTCGTGGTTTTGATTCTATCCAAAAGAAAAAAGTCTGATGTGGCATTAATTAATCTATGGTTGAAAAAGATATTAAGAGTATATTTTTTATCCTTAACTATGAAAGAAATTGGCAAAACTTTATAAATCTGAGGACTAAATTCTTGGGTTTATAGCATGTATGACCACTTTAGGATAAAGCTTAATGAAGCTTGCTCACTCAAAAGAAATCAAAACTCTTGACGTTAATACAAGAAGGAAGGCGAAAAGTAAACTGTCTATATATTTGTCTATATACTGTACAGATTGGAAAAAAGAGATCCAGTCATCACTTTCAAGTTAATATTTTCCTAGTGAATGTAGGTTTCTGGGTACTAAAGGGTTACAAAAGTACCCATAAATTGTATGAAACCTAATTGTCTATGCTCAAAATTAAATGTCAATCTTATTAGAAATCCAGAAAGTTGTGTAAACCATAGTGAAAAGCATTAGTGGCGGGCCTGTAAGGTAACATTGTCAAGAACTGCCTGGCACATGTGTATGACTTTTTATTTGAAGGTGGCAGCAGTGCAAATTTTAGGGTATCCCACTCTGAGATAGAAATCTAACCACTAGATGTATGATGGTCCTAAATGTATTGAAAGTAGTATTGGAACAAGGGAGAAGATTGTGAGAAGATTGTGCCATCACTGTGTTAGTAGACTTAAACTCTGGCATCTCCCTGCCTGTACACCACGGAGATCCAAAATTACAAAGGTGTAAGTGAAGGTATCTAGCATTACAGTGGGATGTGAGGTACTTGTGTTAAGCCATCACTTGTTTCAGACTATGTATTTGGAAAAATCCAACCTGATAAACCACCAAAGCTTAATCTTTTCCTGGACAAAAAAGAAGAAAAATCATAGAAGCCAGATTTAGTAAATGAATTCTCAACCCTAGAGATACTTGTTTCAAATCACTCAAAACATGTAGAGTCACAGGATCACATGTAAGGTCCAACCTATGTGCTCAGGGCAATGTCCAGTTGAGTTTTGAGTATCTTCAAGGTGGAACATGCACAGACTCTCTGTGCACCTTTTCCATTGTTTGACAACCTACAGAAAGAAAAATACTCTTCTCTATAACAGGGCATAATTTCAACTTTCAAATTACGTCCATGGCTTCTTCTCCTTTCATTATGTATCTCTGAACAGTGTGGTTCCAACATCTCTTCGCCCTCCTTTTGAGTAGCTGTGGATATATATTTAAAAAAACAGAGAAAGAAATTACAAAGAACCACACCTGAAAAACCCCACTGTAGAGGAATTAGATGAACTGGATACTCTCTGTGCCTATCTCAGGTTGTGATTCCATCACTAAATTCTTCATCTTGACTGAGGGCCCATGCAAGCACAGAGACAGTATGAAGCAGAACCCTTTTATTAAGACCTTTTCTCTGTGTTCTGTCTCTTTCCCTTTTCCTTTCTTTTCCTCACACTTCATCATATGTCTGTGTCACCTGCAGGGGCTTGGCTTTTCTTCTAAATCACTGTTCCAGACGAAAAATGAGAGATAGGCTGCATTTTGTTGGCCTCATGGTAATAATCCTTCAATGAGAGACTCTGAGCAGCTTTTCTGGGCAAGACAGATGTCTTGAATGAGCTGCCAGATGGGAAAAAAAGTAAAAAAAAAAAAAAAAAAAAAAGAAA